>VYXD01004159.1:0-10232 GCA_013397195.1 Hylia prasina | reverse complement strand
AAAAGTTTGCTTGTGCTGCTGAAGGGGCTGAGCAAGTCCAACCATTGTTTCCGGTGAGTTAAACATTGTGGTAAATTCGGGCCGGGAGAATTGAAGGTGTATCGGGGCCCACAGGGTAAAAAGGCAACAGTGGCAGCCTGAGAGTGAAACGAGCTTGGATGGCTGCTGTGGGACCATTGCTTCTCCGGGCATCTTGCTGACTCTGCAGTGACTCCCTAAATGTCCTAACAGGGAGAAGGGATAGGATGGCCCCAACTAAGGAAAAAGAGAGTTCTTACAATTAAAACACAGCACAAGGACTTGAAATATCAGGATTCACTGCTGGACTTTGCCCACCCATGGCAGCCACTCAGTTCTTAATCTACCAAGCAACTGTGATGATGCCGAAGTGAGTTCTTGTTAAAAGTTTGGCTGGCTTCCCAGAAATCCTCAGATTACGCAGGGAATTGGATTCATACATTTCATTTAAACAAGTGCCCAAATATTTGCAGAACATGGCATTTTTGTGCCATAGCTCCCCATCTCTATTATCAAATCCCCCTCTCTACCTCACAAGAATCTGCTGAAGACCTATGTGAAGTGCAATGATTTCACAATGACAGAGCTCCTGAAGTATATCCACCAAGAGATAGATGCTGCAGTTTCATCCCATTCTCCTCCAAACAGGCATAAAGATATTTTAAAAAATATTTTGAGAAGAAAGTATCTCCAGGGATGCAAATTTTTCAGGAAAGGAAAGGAGTGAGAGACAGAAACAAGTCAGTGTGTGCTGTGAATTTGATGCCAGGTGTTTGCTGAGCTGGCAAACCCTGGAGTACTGCTCCTGACACTGTGAGGTGTGAAACAAGAACAGGCAGGCAAACACATTTGCTAGCCCAAACCGGGAACACTCATCACAAGTCTTCCAAATTAAAAAATTTAAGAGACACCTCTTGGGGTATGGCTGAAGTCCTCTGTCAGAACCCTAAGACTCTAATTAGAGACTTCAACATGATACTGATGCAAATGTTAAAACTATACACGGTAAACCTGATCTTTTTTCGCATTGCTGACAAAGTGCATCAAAAAGCAGCAATTTACTGAGCATATTATGCAAAAACTTCTGCTGATCAGTAATTTGTTCACAGCATTAAAATCAAAAGTCATTCTATTTATGCACTCACAGAAATCAACTTATATTACTTTCATGGTACAGTGAGAACTGTACATCTAAACTCATATAAATATAATAAGCATTATGATTTTCCTTGTATTTTCTGGTTACCTCTTCTCTGTTACTGTTTTGTAAAGCTGTGATTTTTTTTTTTCCTTATGTACGAGTACTTAATAGCATAACCATAAAGGTAATCAAGTTCTCCAGGAAGCCAAGATTTCCCTTAATTTCATTTGGATCTCACAAGTCTTTAGCTTAATAGCAGCAGGACCATATTGCACAGATATGCATAGGTGAAGCCTCCAGGGAAAATCTGTGAATTAATACAAAGGCAGGTTGTGCTGTCCCAGAATAACTGCTGGGCGAGGCTGCTTGGCTCCCAGACTCTGCATGCTGTGTCATGGTGGGTGCTGTGACAGCACACTGGCACTGCTCCCTGCTAGTGGGTCACAGCCTCTTGCACACCAGGATGCTGGATGTTGTGCTTGGCTCTCTAGAAAACAGCCAGAAACACAGGATGCCCTGCAAGAAAAAGGGAGACCTCATGCATCTGTGGCTTTGGCAGGACTTTGGCAGAACATATTTGTGGTCTAGCTGTAGGCTGAGCCTACCACTGGGGTCACCGGCTGTAGGGGGCTGTGAGAAGGAGCAGGGTCTAACCTCCATCTGTGCTTGTCTGAGTCCAGATGAACACAAAGAGGGAGCTTTCTGTTCTCTACCTTACACCCCAGCACTAAAATAATATTTCTCATTCCGAGGCACAGATCCAATAAGGGCTTTGAATATCACCCTGTAGTTATGTGCCCACACAGCTACATGCCTTGACGTCCCCTCTGCTTGCTAATATTACCAGCTTGTATTGCTAAATCACCCTTAAAAGGGCAGAGAGCTGCTGTAAATTAGGCTAGAACTGCTGAAAGTGCCTGAGTCCTCCTGCGGGTGGCATCAGAATGTCTTCAGTGGACCAAGCCGTGCCGAGGAAAGAGGAGAGGGATGATACTCCTGCTTGCCAACCGCCAGAATCATTACAATGTGAGTGCTGCTGAGAATTTTACATAAATCAGCAGATCTTTAAATTAAAAGGATGATTTAAAGTAGTAAGAATTAACATCACTCCATCAGCCCTTTCAATTCTGACAAAGAAACCTGTGTTAAACCTTGCAGCCAAGCTCTGTACAGGTTACAGTTATCTCAAGAGGAGGAGGCACATGCATGATTTAAACTCACAGCTTCTACAGCTTCAGCAAAATGAGAATTTTATCACCACCAAAAGTAGTTTTATACTTTTTCATGTATGCCTCAAGGAGTCAATTACAAATCGATGAACACAAATGAATCACCACAGTTGCCCAACAGGACGCAGAAAGTTTGTGTAGCCAGGATAACAAAGACTACAGATGCAACCAGAGCAGGGTTGTTCAGTGTTTTTAAACTGCTGTGTTACAATTGTCATGCTTGTTTCTGCTATCTATATAGATCAGGAAAGACCCTATCACACTGGGAACAGGTCAGTGCATACTCCCAAGCCAATATACATTTTGGAAACATTCAAGTGCTATGGGTCTACTGAGGAGATGACTGCCTTACCTGCAGAGTATCTTGTGCTCATTTTAGAATACATTTTTTCAGAATTTGATCATGTCTTGTACTGTTAAGTTGCCCATATGACTAAATTGCACTGCCTGAGACCATAATCACAACAAACCTTAGTCAAGTTCCCAGCAACCACTATCAGTTGTAAAAGCATGACCTTCAAAAACAAATAAGGAAAAATGTTTCTTTTTTGTCTCTTTTTTCCTTCCTCTTCTTTAAAAGCATTTTAGATGATCTAAGTTGGTGTTTGTTGCCCTTGAAAGAATTGATCTGCTCACCTGACATTTACATCTGACTTTCTTGCCAGAAAATGGGATTTTGGTTAGAAACTTCATTGACACTGTTGCTTGCAAAAGGCCTGGATTAATTTCATTAGAGACTGAATATTGGATCTCTACAACAACTAGTAAGGTGGCACCCTTTTGTTTATGAAAATTTAGGTATGTGAAAGAAGTCTGAAGTTCAAGTCATCTGCCTTCTGAAAAACTGGGTTCTTTCAGGGTATTTCCAAGAAAAGAAATCCTATGTGTTGCCCTAAAACTCATCTCTGATTTGTACTGATAGAGGATCAATTCCAGTTTACCATTTCCTTCCATTAATTTGTTCTTAACAAAGTTAGTACGGAAAAAAAAGCAAGATTTGCTCTCATGAGATTTAGAGTTATGAGTCTGTGTGTACAATAGTCATCACAAAGAATGAGTGTTTTTTTTTCTTGTCAGCAATGATGCTATTCTTAGTTTTGTGTGTGGTCCTTATGTGTGTCATAGATAGGCACAATAGATACACACTGGCAGCTTTGATCATGTTCAGAGATGGGCTGATCTCCCAGTCCAGGAAATTATCCTAAAACGCTCATCATCTTGGCAGCAGAATTTTAAACAACAGTTCCCAAGTGCCTCTCCCAGCACATTGTTGCCTTTAGAGGACTCAGATCTACTAAACACATTAGAGGAAATGAGAAAGACGCAGGGCTATGGGTTTAAAAAACCCAAACCCACAACAACAACAACTACAACAACAACATCTACTTGGGCTACAGTTATAACTTTGTATCCCAAAGGTTTTAGAAATCATTTGGGCAGTTATGTGATGTGTGGCACTATCTGAACCCCCACACTGGATTCTTTTGGCTTCAATCCATAATCACCCCGTGGTCCCTTAGCACAGCTTTGTGGCACTGAATAGCAATAAAGCTGGCACCATTGCTGACACTAGGATGTGGTATTGAGTAGTGTGACAAGACAAAGCACACATTAGCCTGAAGGCAGGGCTGTGCTTTGTAGCAAAAGAAAGCTAAGTGGTACAATCTCTTGCTGCCTGCCACTGCTGAGTCACGGCCACCCCTGCCATGGCATGACTGTGAGGAGCCTGAGTAGTGCCCAGCAGTTCCCCTGAAACAAGAGATATCCCAAGCAAGTCAATTGTAAGCAGTAACTGATGCAGAAATTGATTCCTTTCAAGACCATATTATCTTCATCGTCACCTGCTGAGCTATCTGACATCTCTGGGAATTTACACTAAGTGAAAGAATGTGAAAAAGACAACGATACCTTTGTTTCTCTAAAAGATTCCCTTTTTGAAGAAAATTATTTAAAAAGGAAAATAATCAAAGACAGTGATAAGGGTTGAAGATTCTGAGGCACACAGAATCACCTCACCTTTACCTACCCAGCTTGGGAGGGGAACTTCATGCCATTTTCCCATGGGTGGTACTATTTCTCCTTCCCCAGTGTATTCATCCTTTCTGTGCAATCTCCCAGCCCTGCTTAGTGACATCACATTGATCAACAGAGAAAACAGTAAACATTTGTCACTGTCTAAAACTTAAAAAAGGAAAATGGAATCCTCCCTCATCCTCTCCAAAAAAGTCACAGAGGATTTCTCATGGCTGATGACAGGGAACATCAGTGATGCCAGAGAGCATCCTGTAGCAACGCAATGCAACTGTAAATTAAGTTCAATGTGGAGCTCTGTGGCAATTGTGTTACCAGCTGTGGGGTTTAGGTGTACAGTTCTACCGATTCCAGTACCTGTCTGTGTGATTCTGGCTTTACTTGCTGGTTAACATTTGAAGAGCCATGTAGCTCAGCAGAAATCAGAGTCAGCTGCCAACTTGCAGGATTCGTGGCCATGTTCAGACTTAGTACTGCCTAAAACAAAGGAGTCCATTACAGAAGGGGACCTGTACTTCTCTGCAGGCTCTGTAATTATACTCAAAACACATTCAGCTACAGCTACTGCACATTGCAGATAGACAATGTTAAGGACTTGCTTTACTGCAACTCCCATAGTGCCACACCTCCCATATTTCCTGAGTCTTCATGTCATCAGACAACAGGAGGCTGTTCCTCTCTGTCACTATGGGATCATGATTTTTGCTACATTTACCCCTACATGGATCTTCAAGCTCAATACAGGCAGCCAAAATGGTCTTTCACTGGCCAGTGGTGTGGTGATGCAAAACTATCCAACAAGTATGATGCTGTCACTGGCAACACTGCAAACTCGGATTGGTCAGGGTGCCATAACCAAACTTCCACATTGTGGGAAGGGATGGAGGATACGAGTCCAAAGTGTACAGAAGGAAGCTGTTTGCAAGCTTTTTGGTCATGTTTGACTTTAATGTGGGGGAATTTAAAAGCCAGTTAAAAATGTAATCTAGCTGGGTAAATATCATGGAAAAATGAAGACATATCACAACATCTAGACAGAGATATAATGTTTTAAAGTGGTATCACATTATTGAATAAAGTTTTCCTTATATCAATGGTGACAGTGGAAGGAATTATAGTAGGACTTACCTAATATACTTTAGTGATATTTTTGCAAGGATAGGTTAATATGCCAACACCTTTTCCTCTTAACAGCTTTTTCTGTGTTTTGGCAGCCCATAATATATTTTCTGTGCCCTCTCCACTGCCCCCAGAGCAGAGCTGAGAATGAGAAAAGGTTCCAACCTAAACCAAGCTGAAAATAATTGGTCCATCATAACCTTTTTTCTGAATGAAACATGACATTTCACCTAGAAATAAAGATTCAATTTAGTGTGTTTTTTTGGTCCATTAGTTAATACAGGGTAAAGATTACACTTTGGTCATGCTGTTGCCCACATGTGCTTGGCCATTTGCCATTCTGGCTGTTTCTGGACAGATTTTTAGCTACTGTGTAACATGTGCATTTCTATCACTCTGTCAAATAGCAATTGATTACGCCAGCCTCATGCTGTTTTCCTTGGAACGAAAAACTCTAAAGCTTGTTTAACAGTAAGAGTCTGTCGCTTTCTCTCAACAATAGTCTGATAGAGAAAAAGCTTCTTTTGTTACAAATGGTTTGCTTAAAAACACCCAGCTCTTTTTGTGCTGAAGCTTCACACACAGTAGGACACTATTTGTGTTTCAGTAATAAAATGTTTCTACTGTCAAGGTCAGAGGTGGTTTTTTGCCAGGTACCATGGTTCCTGGCCACACTTAAAGCCCCGATAGTATAGAAGATATTTAATATCCCTTATTCCCTGTATCCTACATAGTGATTTTTATTGGCTTTTATGAGAATATGAATGAGGTACTGTACCAAATGGGAATTTACCAATAAAAGTACATTTAGAGCTCTTAAATAGCTTGTTATCGTCACCATTTAAAGATATGGTTGAGCCTGTTCTCTATAATAAGGTAATACTATATGAAGGTAAAAATCAGTTTTTCACCATCACAGCAGAAATTCCTCTTCACATATCCTCTTAGTATCCTCTTAGCATGAAACAGAGGAAAAACATAATTTCAGTATATTCTGAGGCAAAGCTAAGACTCCTAGTTACCCTACACAGCTTTTAGTAGCAAAACGGGACACCTTAATGCAGTTCACGAATTGTAGTTTTATTTATAAGACTCTTTAGTATTTCACCACAGGAAAAAAATAATAATAATAATAATAAAATTTAAAAAGGTAGATAAATTAACTTGTTCCTACATTCTCTGAGTATTTTTTTTCTTTTTAAATATCAAAAGCAGCTTTTCTAGGCCAAAATGACCTCTAGTGCAACTCTCTTCCAGTCATGCCATTAAGCAATGCCATCTTTTTAGCAGGAATGATTATGGAAACCATTGCTTCCATCTTCTTGTTATGGAAAGCCAGGTGTGATGTCCAGGGCAAAGACAGCCCATGAAGATGGGACTCTGAACAGGAAAAGATCTGGCTTCACAACTGGATGAGAAGGAAGAATATCCTGAAGTATTTTCTCTTTTTCACTGTCAAATTTAGAAAGCCTTTGAGATTCCCTGCAAAGCAGCTGGGGACAAAAGTAGAGGAGAACATAATTTTACCCTCAACCCTTGCAACTAGCAAATCAGAACTAAAATCAGTGATGGCTGGCAGGGAGCATTCACAGACTAGTCACAATGACATGATTTCCTGCTTCTTTCAGTAGCTGACCCAGAAGCAACCAGAGCCTGGTTTTCATTTCCGTACTGTGCACTGGTATTAGTCTGGTCACTTGAAGTGTCATTATTACACACGGCTGCTTCAGCTCTTTTCACATCACTTTTTAAAGGGACTGCAGGTGTCCTGGAACAGGTAAGAGAAGGCAGATTTCCAATGAAGAAGCTGCCGAATGAGCAGCTTCAGGAGCTCATAGGTAAGTGCATTAGAAGGAACTATATGAGAAATTCAAGACTAATGAAATATTGATTTTCTATCTTTTAAAGTATCAGATTTAATTCTGCTAAACTTGAGGTTCAAGTTTTTGTATTGCAGAAGCTGGCCTGGACACCAGCTCTACTTCTGCAGAGCATAAATTGGTAAAATTTATTGCTGAAGCCAGGGATCCCAACTGAAACTGAAGCCCCCTTTGTTGGGGCTTTTACAGGAATAAAATAAGCAGCTTGTGCCTAAGAAGACAGTAACCTTCTTAGAGAAGGTGGATGTGAGAGGAAAAACAGTGGCACAGATTAAAAATGTGAAAGAATTTGTTAACAAACCAGTGTCAGAGCCAACAGTAGTCCCATAACTTCTGATAACAACGTTCCCAGATCAGCACCTGGAGTGCAAAAACTCCACAAATAACAAAATGGTCAAGACTCACCCAGAGGTTTTTGATCCTAGGGAAGTATTTACTATTAAGCAGCTGTTCCTTACTCAAGAAAAGGATAAACTTTACATATGAAGTGTATAGTGATCCCAGTGAAGATTTCAGGCAATATGAGCAATCTGGCTTGGGATAAGCCCCAGATATAAAGAAGAGAGGCAGAGAATTACCAGAAAAATGTGTGTGTACACAACAATTTTCCAAAATTGGTTAGTAAGAACTGTAGCAAGGGCAGGGTGAGGTGGTGTCAGATGTTAACAGAAAGGCCTGAACCATTCTGCCAGCTATTCTGGCTACTGCTAAGAGAAAGAATTACCACAGTGACATGAAAGGAAAAGGCCTTCACGGGTGATGAAAATACACCAAAAACATTTTACACAAAAGGATGCTTGAAATGTGTTATTTGCAGTTATTTTAACTACTAACATGTGAAGCAGGATGCAGACCATTTCCTCTCTTGTTTCTGTTCTCCTAGCAACAGAATAAGTGTTTTAACAAGTGTGAGCCACAGAAATTCAAACAGAAAATAAAATATGCTGAGTGAAACAAAACTAAGATGATCCTTACTGGGGGATTCCTGCCTTGTCAGACTACAAGGATGAATTTAATGCAGAATTTGATAGGGATCAGTCACAGCAAATCACATGACAAGACAAGGACGTGAAAAAAACCCACCCACTATATTTTTATCTTCATTTTTTAGAACTTATGACTATTTAAAAATGTAGTTGTTTAAGAGTGCAACTTTTCATACAGCTCAGCAAATCCCAAACCTTCTCTGATAAGATTAGGAAGAAATTCTGCCTATGCACATGTTATTCTACATTAATCACCTGCCCACCATGGCCGTGGTAGCCTTCACAAAGATAAGATGTCAGAACAAGATGAAGCATTGGTCTGATTCAGCATGAAAAGTTCTCACATGCTGGTGCTTAAGGTTTTCCCCAAAGTGCTGACTTTTATCCTCACTGACTTTAGTTCACACACAAGTGTATTAAACAAAAAATAGAAAGATTGTCATCCTCCTTTCTGCTGTGCATGCATGTGGTTTTTTCAGCCTATGACAGGGCTTCCAAAAATGAGGTCTCTGAGGTCTCTGATATTTCCACATTTCAGCCGTTTTGCGTCATAAATAAAAGGGTTGAGGAATCCTTAGATTTCCTACAGAAAGGTTTTCTTTTGTACTGTGACTAACACTGCTGAGCTGATATTTTTCTGCATATTTGCCAAAGATGGAGGTTAAAGGTAATAAGAAGGACTTCAAGGGCACTGTGATTTATACCTAAGTTTTAATGAGAACAGGTTATCTCCTGTTTTGCCCCTTTTCAATTTTTTTTTTAAGTTAACAAAATATTTCCAAGAATTTAGCCTGATTGACCTGAATTGTTACCTGTGAAGACATTAAAATATCTGCTAAAATCATTTTTATATAGCACCTTGCTTAAATCAAAAATGTTAGCTGAAGTTCTAATTCATGACCAAAGGGAAAGGGCTCTTGCACATCTCTGCCTCAGAACAGTTCTGCTGGTCTATGCAGGAAGCCTAAAAAAAATCAGAAATTCGTGGGTTTATGCTTTCTAGGATCCTTTTTTTATCTTCTCTATGTGTGTCCTGCCCCTCTTCATGAATCTTACCTCTGGCACGTCATTTGGGCTTCCACTTTTTTGTTTTCTGTCTCTTTCCTCACCCCCCCCAGCTATAAACTCTCCAAGCTCTGTTTCACTAACCTTAGGCTTGGGTTTATTTTCCTTTCTAGACAATATTCAGGACTATCAACATTATTATTAATGACATATTTTATCATTTTATTAACAATCTTTCATATGCATCTGCTGTATTGCTGAAGCCAATTAGAAAAATAATTACTTTCCTGTGCCTGAGCAGAAAGTTGGCTTAGCTCCAAAAAAAAGTGTTCTCCAGGAAGGTTCCCATTAAAAAGTAGCTTACGACATGCAGTAGCCTGAACACTATTGATTCTATTTACTGAGTCCTACCTAGGCACAGTGTTTATTTCCCATAGCAAATCCATCAGTGATGAATAAGTGGGTTCAGCAGCTCCTGTCCAAAGATTTGCACTTGCTTACTGGAGGGAATCCTGCATCATCTGTTATCCACATGCTGTCCTCAAGGGTCATCATTAGCAAGGAAAGAGCCTGTTATTTCTCATATGCCATTCTCTAGGCACACTCAAGGCAGCTGCTGAAGTCTTTCTGGGTTCTTGGAGGCCACCCACTGTAACAGCCAGGCCCTGAGGGTCTCGCCAGCCTTGACTGTCTCTGTCTCACTGTGACCACTGCCCAGCATGCCCAGGACCATCAGACCCTGCCCCAGCAGTAAAGCAGCAAAGCTGTTCTCTGGCATCCCACAGCCCTGGCTGGCCAAAGGTTCTATGTACCCCTTTGATTT
>VYXD01004156.1:1554-19775 GCA_013397195.1 Hylia prasina | reverse complement strand
ATGCAGAGATCCATCTGCAACCCATGGAGGAGCCCCATGCCAGAGCAGGTAAATATCTGAGAGGAAGCTGTGACCCCGAGGGAGACCCATGGAGACAAGGGCCCTGCTCCCATGCTGGAGAAGCCTGTCCTTAGAAGACTGCAGCCCATGGAAAACTGACCCAGGCTGCAGCAGCTTGGGGAGGACTGTTGCCTGTGGGATGGACTCACTGCAGCAGTTTTCAGAGAACTGTTGCTCATGAGATAATCAGGGAAGTTTGAGGAGAACTATCTCCCATGGGAGGGACCCCACAGTGGAGTAGGGGAACAACTCCTCTCCCTGAGCAGCAGGAGAAGTCACGGGTGATGAACTGACCATAACCCCCATTCCCTGTCTCCTTGAGCTGCTGGGGTAGGAGGCAGAGCTGGAAGGAGGGAGGGATGTGGGGAAGGGGCTTTTAAGGTTTTATTTTACTTCTCATTATCCTGCTCTGATTTTGTTAGTGTAATAAATTCAGTGCATATCTTTAAGTTGAGCCTGTTTTGCCCATGATGGTCTTTGATGAGCAATCTCTAACGGTCCTTATCTCAACCCCTGAACTCTTTGTTAAATTTTCTCTCCCCTGTCCAGCTGTGGAGGGGAGTGAGAGAGTGGCCTTGGTGGGTACCTGGTGTTTGGTCAGTGTCAACCCACTACAACATTCAATCTTCCTGTTTTCTTTCTTCCTTCCCCCCCCAAAACATTTAGGTATAGTTAGTTATTCATTTGGTTTGTATCAGGAATGTTTTGTATACTGAAGTATCACTTTGGCACGAATGGAAAAAGTAACCAATGTTCTTTATAAGAATTTTTGAGAAGTTTCAAGGAACACAGACAGACATGGAATAGAAAGTGCCTGCATCTTCTGTCGTTGCAGTTCAAGATAGCAGTCCACATTTCTTGAGTGCCACATATTAAAAAAAAATTAAAAATGCATCAGTAAATAATATTAAAAAGCTGAATTCCCATCTGCCTTATAAGTGATGCCAAGAGAGCTATAGAGAACAGCCCTGATTATGCTGATGTCTCCTGTGATGTTACCACATAGAAACTGACAGACAACTCTTTCTTATACTGGTCTGTTTGAGAAGTAACTTCTTTGGCTGAGATGGCACCTTCATGCCAAAAGAGGGCTGAAGCTCCCCATAATCAACTAGAGATTTGGATTTTTCAGTGCCTTGTTTGTTTTTCCAGTTAAGAAAGGAAATTTCCAGAAAAGAAGCTATCAGTTATGATTTGTTTCTGGGGAAAGCCCTTCTTCAAGAGGAATGGCATGTTGCCATAACATTCACTGAAGCATTCAGTGTACTGTGCAAAGCTACTCATAGATGTCTACTCTAGCCTTTCAATGTGGTCTAGGTAGTTTAGTTTAAGGAGGAAAACTCCCCACAATATCTGAGAAACACTTTAAGGTAGTGACTGAAATTGAATACAAGGACACAAGTGTACTTTATAAAATTGATCTTTTTAAAATTCTAGTTCTAAAAATTCTAATTCAAAAATTCTAATTGTAAGCAGCAAGTATGCAAAGCTGCTTCTTGTATTTCTTACATTCCTTCCCTAACACCCACTATTAGACACTTGGACGCAAAAAAACCCAAACAGGCTAAGCAGACCTTTGGCCTGACTTGATGGTAGCTGTGTTTTGTTCTTATGCAAGCCCTCCCATTTAGTCCTTTGAGCATGGGACTATTTTCTCCTCATTTGACATTCTAGAGTGTGCTAGTTTGATAGGTTGGCGGCAGGTTGATAATATAGAGATATTTTCGTTGTTGCTGAGAAGGACTTAGAGCCAAGGCCTTTGCTGCTTTTCGTACTGCCACACTGGGGAGGGGATGGGGGTGCACGGGAAGTTAAGAGGAGACACGGCCGGGACAGGTGATTCAAACTGACCAAAGGGATATTTCAGACCATGTGACATCATGATCAGTATATTAAGTGGGGGGAAGCAGCTAAGCAGCAGATGATCCTAACACTGCTGGTGAGGTTCCTCTTTCCTCATTTCCTTGCCATTAGCATCATATACGTGCAACCACATCAGTAAAAGAACACACACATGTGCTAAAGCTGTTGTTCAATACAAAACCACAAGTCCCAGTAGTGGAATTCTAGAAAGATTTGTAACATAGAATGCTGTTTTATAATTGTATATAAACACTAATTATACATTTATAAATTATACTGTAGTTAGTACAGACATTGATTGCTTTTACAGATGACAGAACCAAAGTGTTGTGGTTTAACAGATTGTTTGGTTTTTAGTTGGGGAGGCGAGTCCACAGGGTGCAAGGACGGTTCCCTGTGGGGACCTGGCAGAACCAATCAACTGGCTAGTTTTGAAGAACCAGTCAGCTGGCTATTTTTTGAAGATTGACACCCAATTAAACCACTTAGAAGAGTTGAACACACCTCTCTGGAAAAACACATTTAAAAATTAACAAAGCCTGGGAAAAGCTCTCTTGCTTCTGGTCTTTGAACAGGGAACTGGCCGGGCTGGTGCCATGCAGCCAGCACAGCCGAGCCAGGCCGGGCCAGGCCGAGCTTTGCTGCAGCTCTGACCCCTTCCTGGGAAGCCAGCCAGGCTCCCGGTGGGGCAGCTGGGGCCCCTTCCCAGCAGGGCCAGGCCCCTTCCCAGTGGAGCCCGCCAGTCCATGCTACCAGGGGGCCATCCCAATGCCAGGAGCAACCATGTGGCTGGGACCAGCACCAGGAGTGGCCCCGCGGTTGGCCCTGGGGGCGGCCCCGAGGCCAGGAGTGGCCAGGGCCAGGAGTGGCTGCCGCCATCCCGGACAAGGACTGGCCACAGGGCCGGGACTTCACGGCTGAAATTGGCACGACTGGGACAGCATGGCTGCCTTGGCATGGCTTGCAATGAACTTTGTTGAGCCACTTTTAGCCAGCCATGCTGCGGACAGAAGGCCAAAAACGGCAGCAACAGCTTTTCTTGTTTTCGGCACTCCACATGAAGAAAAACACTGAGCAGAGCCAGGGGCCAGCACGGTTCACATGGTGTCGGTGGAGACCACATGACCAGCAGCAAGAGGCATGACGAGCAATCTCTCCAATGCAGAGCCTAGATTAGATCAACCCTTCAGCGCTGCAGAACTCTTTGAAAACTGTTTCAATTGATAAAGCTTGAGAAAAAATGAACCTATGAACACCAATTCTCTCCTGAATCAGGAAAAGGAAAGGGTGAAGACACGTAGAGGAAACAACATAGGGNAAGGAAAGGGTGAAGACACGTAGAGAAAACAACATAGGACACTGAGGTCAGTGAAGGAGTCAAATTCTAGATGGGAGGGGATTGACAAGATGCCTTAGTCTTGGACTGAAATTCTTTTGTAAGGCTATGGTGAAGATATATTTGATGTACTGGACTTTTTTTACTTTCCCTGTAATTCATGGAATGCATTGGGGGGGATGTAGCATTCTAACTACAGCCGTGAGCAGAAGCATCAGTGTTGAAATAAGGAGATGTTGCAGTAGCTTTGATCCAATGAGAAGTTTGAACAGAGAGAAATGAGAAATGAGGAACCTTGCCCCAGGAATAGAAGAAAACCTCTGTTTCCCAGAGATGGTTGAAGAGAACTTTTGCATTTATGCTAGAACAGCTCATCCTTAAAACAGTACCCCATAAGTTCACATGGCTCATGAAAGCAGCTGTAGGAAAGCTGCAAGGCATGGGAGGGCCTTTCACACTGCAAACAGATTTTCCTTTCCCAAGCAGCTGATTCACTGTGACACTGAAGCCATGAAAGAACTGTTTCTTGTGAAGAAGTCTCCATGGCATGGCAAGAGAGATTCTTCTCCCTAAGAGAACTGAAGAAAGACTATTCTAGAGGTGGTAAACTGACTGAAAGTCCCAGGTTTTGTCTCTTTACATTGTCAGTGGGAAATAAAAGAGGGTGTGGGGGGAGAAGTGTTCTGAAGGTTTTATTCTGATTTCTTATTATTTTTATTTTAGTTCTGTTAATAAAGTTTTCTTAATACCCTTTAAAGTTTTGAGCCTGTTTTGCCTTCCTCCTAATGCTTATCTCACAGCAGGAAATGAGTAAATAATTCTAGTGGGTGCACTGGCGTTTGGCCAGCACTAAACCCAAACCACAAATTTCTCCTTAAACAGAACAATGCTTTTAGAAAAAAAGGCTAGGTCTTGACTACCAAGCTTTTCCCCATTTTTCAAACCACTACTTGTGTTCTTTCTAGATGACGTGAATACATACCGCATGGCTCTCAGTGCAGTTTTGTATGCCAATTCAGCATCATGAGGTAGGAGACAGGTGAAAAGATACTTGGCAAATGTGTGCATTGGAACACTGTCTTGATGGATGACTTCACCTAAACCACTATATGGTCCACCTGTGGGAAAGAAAAAGAGAATATCAGTCTTTACAGACTGTTAAAACTCAACTTCTGGACCTTTAGAACCCATTCATTACACCTTGAGTTAGAGTTGGTATTCAGAGACAGCTTGCTGTACAAAAGGGAAAGGTCTATTGATGTCTGTAAAATATATTACAAGTATATTAAATACCATCTATTCTTTGAGACAATAAGATACATTGCAAATTATATAGTACTAGGCACACTACCAATGCACATACAAATGACAGAATGGTCCCAGGGCTCCATGGGGCTCATTCAGTAAATCTATGGTATGCAAAAGTAGAAGGTGATAATACTAGCTCTACCTCTGTGTAGTTATATCGTGTACACTAATTCCTATGTACCCTCTGTTGGTGCATAACTGTGTTATCACAAATCCACAGGAAAAAAAAAAGTGGCTACAGTGGAAAACCAGGTATCTTTAATTGAATTTACATGACTAATCAGTCCAGCAGCACTTGATCTTTATTAATCTCACCTGACATTAGGCATTTAAATAACCCTTTGGTCTAGACTTGGTCTCCAGAGAAGACTAGGTCACGTCTTGCATCAAAGCTGCTTTTCATAGTCTATTATAGCCACACAATCTTAAAAATTATATTTGTTGTGGGGAAACTATTCCCATTGTTGGGGCAATAAATTTTGCTCACACTCAGTGCAGTACTTCATAATAGCAGTGTTAAGACTGACAACAGAAATGACAATTTAAAAAAATTGCATGAAACTGCTTGCTGAGTTCTGAGTATTCATAGTGCATAGGAATTCGATTTTTGCATTTTTCCTGCAACCTTGACTGTTATTCCTATTAATAGGAACGTGTCAAGCAGTTTTTACTTCAGTGGCTAGAGGTTCAGATGTTAAACATTACAAGATAAGAATCTTACATTAAGTATTATTGGACAATTATTGCACAAATAACAGCCAACAGTCCTAGAAGTTACCACTTCTCTACTAGAGATTCCAACCCACCACACTTGAATGGATGAATAATTCTGTGAGCACACTTCTTCATTGCAGTCACGTGTCATAGTTTCCAGCAGTGGTTCAAACTAACATGACTGACCCTTCACTGAAGCAGATGAGGAGTACTCACAAAATTTATTCAACCACTTCTGCTGCATGGGATGAGGAACTTGATGAGAGAGAGATGTTAACTTAGACCAGCACAGCTGTTTCAGCAATATTTTTCACTGGTGCCTTAGCACAAAATGCAAAGATAAAAATCACTAGGCATGAAAAAGAATCTGAGCTCCATAGGTGGGTATTTCTGAAGGCTGGAGCTGATCACAATGGAAACATCAATGAAGATTAAGTAGGTGACAGTGTGTCTCAATCATTTTAAATTGAAAGCTGTTCAAAACTAGCTGGCATTGCTTGTATGAAAGAAGCCATTTCATGTCTGTTTGCCAGTTGGTGGTCCATTCAGAAACTCAGTTAGAAGGCAAAGAATAAATGACAAAGCATTTATATGAAAATATATTCTGCCATTAACTTAGCAGTCAAGCAAAAAAATAGAACAGTTCTTGCAACAGTCTTATGTTCTGCTTTCCCATGCATTCAAATGGTAGCTACACACAGCATGTATTAATCTGCATTTAGCTGCATTAACAGCATAGAAATCAGCCTAATACTGGATTAAACTTTCTTTACTATATCTACAGAACTTCAACTATAAAACCACAATTGATATGATTAGAATCTTAAATCACTGCACACTTTTTCCTCCATGTGATCTGGCAGTTTCTGCCTAACTTAAACTGAAGTTATTGCAGAAAAGCCAGATTTCTCAACACAGAGTAATGCAAGACCATTGTTGCATGCTGCTCACCACAGTAATTTTGTAGGTAGCTATTTTAGCAGGTTTCCTGCTATGATCACTTGTTTACTACTCTAAGAAAAAAAGTATATCACTGATCACAGTTGTAAACTAGAAGTATCAGAGGATACTTGACAGAAATCCTGCCTTTTCCTCATACTTCATCCTGACCAGTAAACAGATGCAACAAATTGATTTTATAATCCATATGATCTCTCTATGGTGGTGAATAGCTGGATCCAGCAAGAACCTATTCTTGTCCAAAGGCCATAAAGCAGCAACTCTCCTTATGGTGCAGCTTGTCTACAGTTTCAAATGGTACCACCAGTAGGTACCAAAGTCTTTAAGGATCTGGGCAATAATAGTGACTCAAAGTTGAGAACCCTTAAAAACATACTGCATCTCCTCCATTAAAGAAATAATTTTAAAAGACAAATGTCTTACATAAAGAAAGCAAAACCCAACTGCTGTGTAACAAGCTTCACAACTTACCTAGAGCAGTATCAAACTCCCCACCATCCATGGAGAAAGCACTCAAAACTTGGACCATGCCTTCAGATACTTAGTTCCTTTAAAGTTTTTTTCCTCCAGTTAAAACCCCCCAAAAACTAGAATAGCAATCTTAGAACCCACAAGATTACTCTTTGAAAATAAGGCTTAAGTGTTATATGTCAAGCCTTTTTAAAAGCTAAAGCAAAAACATGCACTTTTTTACAGATTTTATTGCAATACACAACTGCAATTCCCAAACACAAGTTATTTGTCTTAATCAAAATTTAGTCACAAGACCAGGCTGTAAGCCTTAATATTTGTCCATATATTTCAATTTTCAGGTATGATACAAACTTCAGAGGCAACTCAAATTCCTAATTGCTACAAAGGCAATGCTATATTTCTGTCCCAGAAAATTTAAGTGAATTTTCTGAGCTCTTCACTGGGGAATAGAGGTAAAATCTTCATACATTTACAAAGCTGCCAGTCCTTTTTCAGGATACAAATGACATTTTGAAATTTACTGCCCAAGAACTGTTGATGATAACTGATGTCTATATTATTCAATTGTGAGCCTGGGTTGTATAATTAGGATACTGAACAAATATAAAGAAGAAAATGCAATAAAAATCAAAAATAAAGGCTTATAGGTTAGTAGATGCCTTATCTTGACAGTCGTGATATCTGAAGTATGTTTGATTTTCATAAGAGATCGGAAATAAAATTTTCCTGGAGTTCTACATCAAAAAACATCTTAAGTATATAAGGCAGTTTCCACTGGAATACTAACTCTGTGGGCTTGTGCAAGTGAAGACAGTTTTAAAAAGCAATTAGCATCTACATTGAGCTACCTTCTAATAGGAAGACTGCTTGTTTTCGAAAAATCTTCACCAGAGTATCATCCAATTCAACTTCCTGTAGCTTAGAAATGAGCTGTTCCTCATTTCGACAAACCTTCTCTTGTGCATACAAGCCATCTGGCATTATTCGTTGCTGTCCCAGCCCTATCAATGCTACTTCCACAGCCAGCGTTAAATAAGATTCCCCTTCTTCTAAAAACTTGTGTGCAGGCAGGTGCTGGTACTCCAGAGATTTGCATTGCACCATGTTCTCTGTAAAGGGCGACACAAAGAACAACACATCAGAAAATCATTAAAATCCATAATCTGCCTATAATACCACATTTTCAAATGCTTCCTCTGTCAGTATTCATTTTTAAAAAATATTTGAATTATGAGTGCAATCTCAATATCCAATCATCCAATATAAACTACCTGATGCAATTTCGCATCGCAGAAATACACAAAACAATTAGGTTTTAAAAAATCCACTCTAGTAAAAATAAAAGTTTTCACTTTAAACTGCATGATTTGGAGAAAGGCAGTTTCTCCAGCTTTGTGTTAATAAGGCCAACATTGGATGATCTATTTCAATTTTTTTCCCCCACCTATTTCTGTATCTCCTTAAAGCTTTGATGTTGTATAAGTGGAAAGGGAAGGTGCTTATACACCTGCATAGATTTCAGTTGAAGCTATTAGGATTATGCAAATACAGTAGGCCTGGGAACTCCAAAATTTTAAAGCATTCTGTTTGCTAAAGCTCTCTTCATGCTTTTTTATTTGTTAGTTGCATTTATGATAAACATACATAATGTTTCTGACTTTTATTAACACTAGAAATGCTACTTTTAGTAAAGATTACTTGTAAATTCCACACAGACCAAGCCATAATTGCTTTAAAGAGTACTACTGAATGATTTGGCACTTCACCAATACACCGTATGACAAAATGCTGTATCAACCTCTAGCAGTTTACAGTCTAGTTTGGGAACAAAAAGTTGCAGTGTACAGATGTAAGGAGATGGACAGATGCAGCAAATGAGATGGCAAAATACATTTAGTAGGTTGTATATATGAGTGTAGGGGGAATTTACATTTCAACACACACTACTGTCTTGGTTTAGAAGACAGGTATCTGCTAGGGAAAGCTGGAGTTTCCTTAGAATGGAGAATGTAAACCCCCTCCCTCTGAATTATTACAATTTTGCAATTAAGGGCTTTCAGGCAAAGATTTGGGAATAGGAATAACAGTTCTTTTACTAGGAATGTTAAAAATACAAATGAAATAGTACAACAAAGACAAGTAAACAACAAACAAAAAAAAACACCAGAAAACCCTGACAGAGTCAGGGACACGACCTGACACCCTGATGGTCAGGGTGTTTGGAAGCAGTCCTTCTGGAGAAACAGATGTGGCTCTGTTGGAGTAGACGATTCCGTGGAAGAAAAGGGTCCAGTGATGGTGAGTCCGATCTTCCTCTGGAGTCCAGTGGAAAACAGGAATGCCTGGTGTTCTGAGTTTCAGTTTTTATCTAGGTAGGGCCCTGGAGCCCCCACCATTGGGTGGAGCATCTCACAATGGGATGATGTAAATGTGTAATGTCATTGGTGAGCCTTAATGGCCCATTAGCAGAAAATATCCCCCTGGAGGGAGGCTGGGTGGTGAAAGAGATAAGAAACAGTACCCCACCTGGTTTTAACAGCTGAACCATTATCAGAAAGGCATCCGCCCCCTCCCCCCAGAGTAACAAGAGATAAAGAAAAAACATTTCCCAACTGCTTTCAGCAGATGAAAATAGAATACAATTTTTTGCTTCCATAACCCAGGACAACTACTTTTATTTCATGGGGTTGCTTTGGATTCTTTTTTCTAATTGCAAAGAATCTGATTTCTTTTAATTAAAGTTCTTCCAGAATTGGTGGATATGGCATTAGAAGTTTATTGAAGAAAATCTAATTTAATAAAATTAGTTTTGAGGAAAAGCCCCAAGGAGATTTGGGATGTACATATAAAGGATCTATAGGTAGAGGAATGACTCAAGTTTCTGACCAGACAGAAGGTGATAAGAAACTACCACAGAAGTGGAAAGAGACTAAGAATAAGGAAGAAATCAGTTAATCTCCTGAGAAACAAATACTGAAGTTAGAATGGGCATACACATCCTGTCCGAAATCATGTATCAATACTACAATGCTATTTTTTAATTCATAACCTTTATAAACCATGTACTTTATAGACCATGTATGTTACAAATTGTAAGTGTTTTGTCATCACTTTGAAGTATTATGTACACTTGTAGCTAAGAAGTCAAATAATATCCTGGACCACATAGGAGGATTGGAGGTGATGATCCTTCCCCTCTTCTCAGCACTGGTGAGCCCACACTTGGAGTGCCATGTTCAGTACTGGGCTCCCCATGGACCTACTGGAGCAGATCCAGTGAGGGGCCACAAAGATGATTAAAGGACTGGAGCATTTCCCATATGAGATACTGAGACAGCTGGGATTGTTTAGCCTGGAATAGAAAAGGTTCAGGAGGATCTTACCAAAATATACAAATATCTAATGGGAGAATGTAAACAGAGCCAGACTCTTCTCAGTGGTATCCTGTGACAGGACAAGAGGCATTTTCTCTACCTTGTGTTTTCTTAGGGAATGCAAATTTGAGTTCTTACACTATAAAGACACTGGCTTTGAAGATAATTGGGAAAGGCAAGGTAGAAAAATGTCTCTGGTTACTGAAGACTTAGAGAAGATTGCTCCCTTTGCATGGCCTTACCCCTGAAGTCTGAGAATCCATGGAAGCTCTCATCATCCACCCTGCAGGCTTCAATCAGGCTACTGAAGAGGGTGCCAATTGGATCCAAAGGATGTCCCACCCAACCTTCAAGATTTGTTATTGAGGTTATTCCATTTTGAAGAAGTTCTGTGACAGAAAAGATGGAGGAAGGAGGGAGGGAAAGAGAGTGCATATTATCCCCTCAAAACATATATAGAAGTAAAACGGATTAAAATGCTCTTCTGCTTAGAAAGAAAAAAATGATATCTCTCAGTGTGAATTCATTGCCCTTTGTAAATATGTTAAAAGACGAAAAAAAGAAAATGGACAAAGGCCAAACATTTTGAGCATTAGCAAAGTACATTATGGGTCAAAAATTTCAATTGCAGTGTCTTTTGAAATCTCTAACTTGATACCAGTAACTTCTGAAATGTCTGCTGAAAAATTTTAGCAAATACTTTTTTTGGTAAAATATTCACCACTGTTTCTTCACTCAAAAGATGCAGTACCATTTTCACATTTTAAGTGAAGCTGGTGGCACTGAAATAAAATATTCTGAAATGTTCCGTTTTAATAAATAAAATATGAACATATTGTATCTGTATTTATTGAAGTAATAAACTCACAATGACAGTTCCTAATAAAAAAAAGGAAGAAAAAAATATAATGTGTTTAAATGAGGTATAAAATTTAAAAATTGTCCTTTAAGTGCATTTTTTGTCATACTAAAGTTTCAGTCAACAAATACCTTCATGGATACTTTGTTTTGTAGCCCTCATCCATCAGTCAGTTACAATATGAAAAAAATTGTTTAGCACAATGAATTGAAGGAAGTGCTGCTGTGGTAAAAGATGCTAGAGATGACTCAAATGCCTTTTTTAACTAAGAAACTTATGTCAGTAGTTCCCCTTCAACTCCCCAGCTTTTTCTCCTAGACACATACACAACTGAACGATGAGAGATCAGGTGCATTATGGGTGACCATTTAAAAATTGTATGCAAGCCATTCATATGGAGATTGAACTTTAAATCATGCAGCTGATTCCATGAATGTCAGATCAGTCATATGAATGAAAGTTAAGTAGAAGCATGTGGTGGTTGCTGAACTGAAACTGTAGCTGCAGAATTATTCTGCTTATAAAGAAAACAAGCATATTTTGCACTATTAAAACAAAATTGTTTAAATTTCAAACATAAGAGTGAGAAAACTGAAACAAAACAGTGAGTAACAACACAGAAATTACAGACTTCATGTTAAGGAAAGATATATTACATGATAAAAATACTAAGAAAAATTCTCCTAAGTAATAATTCAAAGTGCTTTTAAATTTTGTTGAAATCTAGGATCCACAATGGTGCTCAAAATTTCTTCCTTGGGTATTGTGAAATGAAGGCACATAGGAACTGCCAAATAATTTTTTTTTTTCCCAATCAGGTATCTACCTTGTCTTCAATTTCTAAATGAACATTTCTGGGAAAACACCTGCATATACAGTTAAAAAATTTACACGTGTGACTTCACACTGGTATTTTTGCCTACAATGCATGAGGATGCACCTAGTTAAAAGTAGCAACAAAGATCTAAAATAAAATTTGAATTAAAGGTTTTCTTGTAGTAGCTGAGAATGTTATTCTAATTCTTCCACATGCATTTTTAGCCACAGTCACCCTTTTCTTCTTCCACTACCTCTCCAAACCTATGACAAAGTTCAGTGAAGGATTATTTTTGGAAGAATGTTCCTTCAGAAAATAGGGGTAGTGTTTAGAGGAACACCACAGAACATTTTATAAAGCCAGTGTTTCAAAAATTTGATTTCCAATGATGTAAATCCATTACAGTTTTAAGCATCATCAGAGACTTTTGGAAGAAAATGCCAAACTGGATAAATTTCTGTAGTGCAGACTTTGCCTTGTCAACTTTAGGTTTCCACCTCAGAAATATATAGGTCTGATAAATTACATATAAGAGGAGAAAAAATATTTTAAATACCTGACATTCCAAATACAAATCTCTGTTTAAAAGCCTACAAATTACACAGGATGAATATTTACACTGTGTAACCAAAACCTCTGATTGGAATAAAGGCCCCATCATGTTAGACATTTTGCAGAAGGTAGAACAGAGCCCTTGCTCTGCAGAGCTCACAATCCAGCTTAAAAAAAACTCCAACATCCAGAATGTCACTACCACTATGATTGTTTGGACTGAAGAGTTAAAGTCACCTCTTTTGCTTTAGTTTCAAAAGTAGTTTTCTCATGCAAAGTTCCAGTCCGGTGTTATTGTCACCTTGTCATGTCCTTTGCCCTTCTCTCTTCCCCGCATTTACCTTTCTTCTGAGTCTGGAACATTTCCAGCTGTTTCTGCTGCTGCCTTCTTAGTGTATTAACAATAGCTATTGCTAGCCTCAGTGCTTCTTGTGGGTATCCATGAGATCGTAACGCATCCACCCTCGCACAGGCTGTAGGAACATGTTCTAAAATGGAGACAATAATTGAGGAATAGCAATGCTTCCATGTCTGCAATAGCTTGTTTTGCTAGGTTAGTCAAAAGGGCTTTTTTGTTTCCTTCGATTTGTTTTTAAAACTTTGCAAGAGAGCGTTAAAGGACTATTTCTGAGCCAACATTTCAAGGGAGCCTCTGTTCTTTTTTGCCAGGCTTTTCATTTAGCTCCCTCCTTCCCCCCAAAAAAGAAAAAAAAAATAATGCCATAGAAACTGAACAAAGCAAGTCATGGAAACGTCTTTCCAGTTTAGCCACTTACCATGCCAAAGAGGCCACCCTCGAGAGTCAAAGAGTGAGTTTTCAGTGTGTTCATGGTAAGAGTAATTGGTGTATAAGTCACTGCTGATAATGTGCTGTAAGTGGCTGTCCTGCCAGTGCAGTTCGCATGCCTCTATGGCTCTAGTGAACACTGTCCGATGTGGCCTGTTTGATGAATCTGTCATTTTCAGAAATTCAGAAAGCTGCATCAGCTTTTATTCATTCATATGTGAATCAGCCATTCACAGTATTCTTGTCTTCTGCCTATTCACCAACCCTTAGCTGATGGCAGTCTACCTTGACCCACTCTGCAAGGAGCAGACCACAGATGACATTTCACATCCTGTTACCCAACAGCTCAGGCAAAGTGTGTGCCATTCCCTTTGCATTCAGAGAGATCTACAAACCATCACGGCTAATGCTAAATAGGACATTGCAAAGGGAACAGCTAGACATGAAGGACATTAAACAACACGTACAGAATTCCCTTAAAAACAGACTAGAAAGTATATAGCACACAGCTACTCAAGCATCCCCAGCTTCTCTCCTTCTCAGACCTGGAGCCACTAGGATGAGTGACAGATAAACATCACATGAAATATTTTTAGTTGTTCTCTTTGAGAAGGGACATTAACTTTAAACACTTGTATAAATTTTTGTCATAAACAAATACAAATGCTGCAAAGAAAGCAAGGTACTGAGGCCATGGGACTGACAATCCTTTACTGGACATCTTCCTGTGGCAAAAATGCTCTGTTGACATGGCACTGTGTCTATGAATGTCAAAATGTCATGTCAAAATTGCTACTAGCATGCCCAGGTTGGTCTGAACATCACAAGATCCAGAAAGCCCAACACCTCTGTAGGAAGTTACATGTTGCATGAACTTCTGTCTGTAGCTAGCTGCAAGATTTAAACATGAACCAAGTCCATTTCCTTCAGAGGTAAACTTCCAAGAGAAAGAAACAAGGTAAAATCCATCTAAGTCTAATTCTACCACCTTTCACAAGCATTTAATTTTAACTTTTATTAAGTATGTATCAAAATATTGAGAGGTTTGATGATTATGAGGGGTTTTTTTCCCAGGTAAATAACCTGCATCTTCCTCAGTTATTAGCAAAGTAGCAATCTTTGCTTGAAGATGACTGGAGAAGGCTTCTGTCAGGTTTGATAATCACATTTTAGATTAGAAAGCGTGATATTGAGTAAGAAGAGACACCTCCTCCAAGAAGGCAGTGTTGCCTCTGCACCCCCCTGTACCTGTCAATGCAGACTGCGCAACACAGCACATCCTACAAATAGCTGCTTTAGTCTCTCACATACTCAGTTTAATGCAATCACAACAGATCTCCCTTTAAGTATCAAAGGCTTTGTAAATGCAAAAAATAAAAACCCCCAACACCAGAAAGGATATAAGATTATAGTCAAGCAAAGAAACAACAGGCTTTTGCATGACATACTTCAGGGACATTCGATTTTTATGCAAAAAGTATTTAGAAGGGCCAAGTGAAAAGTTAGAAGACCTAACTTGCTTTAAAAACACTGGAGCCCCAGCACAAAAGTAAACCCTATTTATCCATTTTGTGAGGACAGTATCAATGAAAATAAATTTGGCTGGTCAGTCCTCAACAAGAAAGTTACTTGTCCCAGGAAAGACTGCTGTATTCTGCTGCAAGGCTCAAGTATATAAGATAGAGGCTATGTGTTGGAGTCAGTGCATATATTTAGGCTCACCTTGGTTAGCATTTGCACCCTGAGGCAAAGCATTGGTTAAATTGGGCAGCTCGTTTCCATGGTTTCCATCTTCCCAGGGACAAACATCCACACCATTCCATTTTTTCAGCTGTGTTAGCCAACTGACCTTCTGCTCCAACTTGCAGTGGGGATTTAAGACTATACACATCCACAGAGCACCTGATTTTAAAGAAAATTACTAAATTAGTTTTTTTATTAAAAATGCAGAAGCCAATGGCTAATTGCAAACTTTTATCCTGTAACACTTTTCCTTCCCTCTAAGGCTACACTGCTTGTTTCCCAACTATGCCTGACACCAGGCAGACTGAATTCCTGATGCAGAATCTTGGAGTTGGTGTGGCCCATCCAAAGTAGTTTAAAGACTATCAAGCCAGTCTTCTCAATTAAAAGGCATTAAATGGGTCTTTTTTATTAGGAAATCCATAGTTCACAATGTATGGCCCATCAGACAAAAGCAAACAAAAATTCACATAAAGTTACAGCAGGAAATTACCCAAGTTTTTCTTCTAATTTTTGTACAAAAACTATGTTTCTTCCAGCTTCACATTACAGAAACCAAATAAACCAGTATATTAGTAAGACATGCATTTGTTATGGTTTCACGTTCACCTGTTTCTGTTTGCCAAATTTAGTGCAGTAATCTGAGTGTCCCTCTGTGAGATAAGATCAGGAGAGAAGCAAAGCAGGCCCAAACTTGAAGGGTATAAAGATAGATTTATTAACACACACTAAAAAAAGAAAATGAGAATCAAAATGAAACTTTCAAAACACTCATCCTCTTCCCCCAAGTGTTCACTTTCCCACAAACAACGTAAAGAGACAAAACTCAGAACTCGTAGTCAGTTACCACCCATAAAATACTCTCTCGTCAGTTCATTTGGAGAGAGAAGTCTCTTTAGTTTGCCATGGAATTTCCCCACTGACAACATAGAACAGTTCTCTTGTGGGTCTTCGCTCTCACAAAGACAACCACCCGGGAACCTGCTTTTGTGAAGTCTCTCCCATTGGCAGCTTTCCCGAGCTGCATATGGGTCATGGACATAACTGAGGTGTCATTTTAAAATGGACAGTTCAAACGCAAAGGATTTTCTTCATCTCTTGGAACAGAGATCTCTTTTCANTTTCATCTGTGCAAGGAAAGGGTTAACATCTCACCCAGGTCTCTCTCTCTCGGGCTGTGGCTCACAGTGTTAGATTTCAAAGCTGCGCTGATGGGGGGGGGGGCACTCACGCCGAAAGATCGGAGCAGCCTGGCTGGTGGATGCCTCCTGCCCACCCCTTGGTGACAATCAGGGTGGGCCCAGCATAGCCTGAGCCCAGAGCTGCTATCAGGGGCACAGCAGGCATCTCCCCCAGCCTGGCCGTCAGCGGAGCAAGCTTTAAAGTTGGCTAGATGTTAGTAGCCATGGCTTTCCCCTCTCCCGCTGGGAGCTGCTACCAGGGCCCAGCCAGGCCTGGCCCCACAAGTCTGGTGGAGCAGCAGGGCCTGGTGTTACCTGCTGGCAAGCCAGAAGGAAGAGAGATTTTCCTGGGGTTCTTCTGATTTTTAAGCCTGTGTGTTCCCAGAGGTGTGTCATCTTTCTAATTGGTCAATCAAGCTGTCAACTTCAAAACCAGTCACTAAGTGGTTTTTGCTATAACTTTATTGAAAAGTTCCCTTCCATGCAAAACCAGCACAGCATTTTTTAAACATATACTTCCACACTTGAAACCCAGCAGAAGTAGAGATCCAGTAAACACTAGATTTGTGCAGTGTAATATCAATAAGATATTTTTTCTGCTCCTACTTCAGTTACTTGGTTTCAGTAGAAAATTTGTCTTACATTTTTTGTATACAGAGCTCAAAGGGAAAGCTAATTTGCACTGGCATTTCACATGTACCATTAATTTAGAACCTGCTTCCTGATACTATAGAGCAGGGCAGGCATAAATACATCAGGGTCTTTAGCAACAATTTTCAAATGGAAATATTTTTCTCTAAATCAGATGTTTCTTCATCAGGATGAACTTTGACACAAGCATGAAGACATCTGAAAGTATTGTTCATTTGCTCATTAAGAACATGCTTTGTACACTACAAGAGATTTCACAGAATCACAGAATATTCTGAGTTGGAAGGGACTCACTAGGATCATCAAAGTTCAGCTCCTGGCCCTGCACAGGATGGCCCCAAGAATAAAATTAAAAGAATATGTTTAAATTATGTAATCTTCATGACAGGCTGAAAAAAAAAATGCAGCTGGTTCTTCAAAGAAATTAGAATTCTCATATTCAAGCATTCTTTTGCTAACTAAGAATGCAAAATGGATACCCAAAACACAGGTCATCACATTACATTCATTCCTAAAGTAACTCAGTATGTCGGTATGCCACAGCACAGGAGCCAGTGGAAAAACAGGGCTTCATCCATAAGGCTTCAAGTCCGCTACTATTCAAGCTGACATGGAATGGGGAAGCAATATCAAAGAAATCTTGAAACCACAAAAAAATATGATATGGTATATTGCAGAACACCAGAGAGCCACTACACTAATGCACACTATTACTACACAGTAGTTACACACAGTAGAACATGCAGCTTGTTGGTTTTTTGCTTGCATTTTTGGGAGGTTTTGTCTTTGTGGTTTTTTTGGTTCGGTTTTGGTTTTTTTAAGTGATATGGGAGTAAATAAAGCAAATACTGTTTAAAAAAACTTCTTTTAAAATCAAATCATATGTCTTCCTTTAGACACACTGTTCAACACACTTCACTCCCCAGTCAAATTATAGAATAGAATCATAAAATGGTTTGAGTTAGAAGGCACCTTTAAAGGTCATCTAGTCCAACCTTCCAGCAATGAGTAGGGACATCTTCAAACTAGATCAGGTTGCTCAGAGCCCCGTCCAACCTTACCTTGAATATTTCCAGGGATGGGACATCTACCACCTCTCTGGGCAACCTATGCCAGTGTTTTATCATCTTCATTGTAAAAAACTTCTTCCTTATATCTACCCTCTTTCAGTTTAAAATCATTACCACTTGTCATATTATTACAGGCCCTACTAAAAAGTTTGTCCCCATCTTTCTTGTAAGCCCCCTTTAAGTAGTGGAAGGCTGCTACAAGGTCTCCTCGAAGCCCTCTCTTCTCCAGGCTGAACAGCTCCAACTCTCTATCTGTCTTCATAGGAGATGTGCTCCGGCCCTCTGATCATCTTTGTGACTCTCCTCTAGACCCGCTCTAACAGGTCAATGTCCTTCCTGTTGTTATGGGTTGACACGGTTTGGTTTTTGGTTGAAGGAAGGTGTGGGGTATTACGCTGTCAGGACCTAAATTTCCTTTAGAAAAAGTTGAACACCTATCAGAGGCCAGTTCTTGGCTGTTGGCAGGTAGTTT
>VYXD01004154.1:200431-217403 GCA_013397195.1 Hylia prasina | reverse complement strand
CTCCAGGGGGGCGAAGGGCTGTGAGCCCCAGCTCCCCCAGGATGTCCCTGTTCCTCATGGAAACCTCTGTGCACCTCAGGCGTGTGTGGATCTCCTGGGAGACCTCTGTGCCCCCGCGGGAATCTGTGTGTCCCGCAGACTACGGGTCACCCTGTACCCCAGAGGAGTGGGGGGTTCTGCTGGGGGACTCTTGATCCCCACAGGTACCCCTGAAGTCCCCTAAGTGCCCAGGGGGTGACCCCTCGGAGTGGGTCACCCCATGGGTGAGCCCCCATAGCTGGGGAGTGCCTTTCCCTGGAGGAGGCTGGGGGCCTGGAGAAAGCTTTTCCAGCCAGTCCTGCCTGGTCCTTGGGTTTGGTTTTTAAACGTTTCCGTGTGAGAGCTGGCATTGTACAGAGGAAACAGCCAGCCTGACCCCGAAACCTGATGTCCTGGGAATGCTGCCTCCTTCCAGCAGGGAACGAGCGCGGGCTCCGGCAGCCGTTAATTTATTTTTCCTAATAAACACTCAGCGCATGTCAGGGTGGATAATTCCGTGTTCCACGGGCTGACCCCGCTGCTGTCAGAGGGCTCCGAGCCGGGGCCGCTCCCGCCCAGCACCAGCTCTGTGTCACACTCCTGCCTTGAACACAAACACGGGGAGGTGAAACCCAGGGGTGGTTCCCGCAGGGTTTTACTGGGAGTCAGCAGCCTTGTAATGTGCTGGTGACTCACCTTCCTCCCCTGGCTCACCTGAGCACCGCCATGGAGCCGTCCCGCTTGTCAAGGCTTAATTAGGCCGTGGGTTCATTAAGGCTGTGTCAGACACTGCCGTGTTTACACTGGAGCCCCTTGGTCAGCAGAGCTCAGGGCCGGTGCCTCAGGCACGTTCCTTTGTGTCTGGGTAAAGGAAAATTGAGGGGGAGATAAAATGAAAATACAGCTTTGGTACTGCTGGGGAAATTTCTCATCTTTTCAGTTGTTTCCAGCCCTCGGTTTCTTGTTTGAAGCCTGTTTTGTTCTTGCTGCCATGGTGATGTGTAGCCATAAAGGACTAGTTTTATTTGGAAAGTGGATGCACGTTGACTGACAGGTGCTCGCTGACATGATAAATGCCATCAATGAGATTTTCTGTGGTTGGGGGGTTGTCAGTCCATGATTTCCTTCCAGCCACTCCCAGGGGTGCTGCTTTCAGCTGGGGCTGAGCTGCCTTTGCTGAACACAGTGTTTGCCTGTGGCTCCGGGACACACGGGATCAATTGTGGCACCGAAGCCCTGTGAGCACAGGATGCTCCTAGAAATCACGGGTTTGGAACAAAAGTGCCCAGTGCTGGCTCCTGTTAAAGGCAAAAGGGTTGTCATTCCCAGGCTGCTGCGACTTCAGGCAAAGCCTCCTGATAAAATCCCTTCCCTGGGTGTCTTCTAGCCCCAGGCTGGAGCATCTGACTGTAGCTGAAGTGTTCATTTAGAATCCCAGAATGAACCTTAAAGCCCATCTTGTTCCGCCCCCTGCCCTGGGCAGGGACAACATCCACTAAACCAGTGCTCCATACCTGGCCTTGAACACTTTGAGGGACAGGACAGACACAGCTTCTCCAGCATCAGGGCTTCACCAGCCTCAGAGGGAAGAATTTCTTCCGCATTTCCCTCTGAAGTGTCTGTAGCAGATTCCAGAATCCATCTCCTTCAGTTATCCCCATTAGTTTTGAATTTTCTCTGGAGCAAGTCACCTTTTCGTGTTCTCTTTTGTTGTTTCCAGCATACTTTGGAGGTTGAAGTGCAAATTTGCTGGCAGGGCACATTTGCATTCTCTGTTTGCTCCCTTTATTTTTCCCATTCCAGCTGGTGAGGAGGAAAAAACAAAGCAGTTTCCAGGCAGCCTTTCCTATGGGTTGTGTGGCGTTGGGAATTCTGCGGTTCCATCGACAAACAAAACCACACTGGTGTGCAGTGCTGATAGTTCTCTTTGCTGGCTCACATGTGGTTTGGGCCTCACTGAGGGGTGGTTGAGGGCGGTGGGGTTGTGGTTTGGGGTGCCCTGGGCACTCCCCACAGAGCTGGATGTTTGGGGAGGGAGAAGGCTCTGTCTGAGCAATGCCCTTCCTGGTGCGTGCCAGTCATGAGCCTGGAGAGGCGAGTGGAAATCCCCCGAGGTCTGTGAGGCTCTCTGGTGTTGATTAGGGGTTCCTTGGCTTAAGAGGCATTAAGGAGCTGGAATGAAAGGTATGAGGGCGTGGGACTCGTGTGCAGCTCTGAGGCTGCTGCTCTCGCTCCACTTCAAAGCCCTGGCCCCTGCCAGTGTCAGGAGGAGAGATGAAAGGGCAGAGGAGAGTGGCTGAGCTGAAATACAGGAATTCCATGTCGTGTTTCTGTTTTTCTCCTTTTTTTAACCCTTCCTGATCTGGATTTTAAACCAACTCTTACTAATAACTCTCTGATAAGGAATGTTTTCCTTGGCACCTGGGGCTGTGGCCGTGACGTCACCATAAGATTAAAGGCTTTCTTTTCCTACACTGTGGGCTGATTTGATTTTTCAACCATAAGCACCCTCCGTGTTCTCAATTACTGGTGGTTAAAGAAATCTCCTTGTTGCTGCAGGTGGTACAAGCTTCACTCCAAACCAGGGAAGAAGGAAAAAGAGAGAGGGGAGATCGAGGTGGATATCCAGTTCATGAGGAGCAACATGACAGCCAGCATGTTTGATCTGTCCATGAAGGACAAGCCCCGCTCCCCCTTTGGGAAGCTCAAAGACAAGCTCAAGGGCAAGAGGAGCAGCGGCCTCTCGGACACGGCGTCGGCCATCGTCCCCAGCACGTCCCACTCCCCTGCTGACAGCGAGGACGAGGCAGTCGAGAAGGAGAAGAAGAAATCCAAGTTCAAAGCGCTGTTCTCCAAGCCCGGCCTGCAGAAGACGTCCCTGTCCCAGTCCATGTCGGTGCTGCCCACTCAGCAGCCCCTCACCCCGCGGGTTCGGCTGCGGCCCAGCGACTTCCAGGCGCAGTGGGATGAGGAGTCTGAGACCTCTCCTGCCTCAGAACGTGAGTATTGGCACAAAACCTCCCTCCAAAGGGTTATTTACACTTTGCAGAGCACTGGTTAAATTCTTCTTTCTGAACAAACCCATAGAAAGTCCCTGCTGGCACTGAGGCTGTCAGTAGTGTCAGAGAAAAGATTGTTCTTGCATCTTGAATTTCTCCCTGTTTTTTTTTTTTTCCCCAGGATCCTTTGAAAATGCGCTGGAAGAGAAGCCAGCTCCTTCTCCTCTGTTTAAATCTCGTAAACCAGCCTTTTTGGACAGTAGGCAGCTAACCCAAGGCACCACTAACCACACCAAAAAAGATGGGCTCTCTTTGTTCAGTGGCCTTAAATCCAAAAGCGATCCCGTGTCCAAGTCTAGTCTGTGCATCAATGGCAGTCACGTTTATATGGAAGACACCACGACGAAGGACAAGACTCCAACCTCCTCCCCTTCTCCTCACAACCTCAGGAGGAAGCAACTCTTTGCTTCAGAGGAGAACCTGTTCTCCAGGTCCCCTAAATCACCTGAAGAGATGGGAAAATCCTCTCCTGGTCAGGCCTTCTCTGGGTCCACATCCTTGGAGACCTTCAAATCCATGACTTTGCCATCATACAAACTGCTCAGCAGCGAGGAGAGCCTGGACACCAGCATTTCACCAAGCATCGAGGCTGTTAGAGAGACCAAGAAACCAGACCACAAAAAGTCTGCCTTGCTCTCCCTGGTCACTGGGAAGAAGGAAACGGTGAGGACCAGCGATGCTGAGATTATTCCTGACAGGACCCTGCAGAGTGAGGAAAATACAATTCCAGAAGAGAAGAGTGAAGAGGAGGCCACGTGCCCCGAAGTCCGGGCAGATTTGGGCAGAGGGAGCCCAGAGGGAGACGCTCACCGTGTGGAGGAGGCCGTCACAAACAAGCAGCTGCTCGGCCCTTGTGAGGAGGAGCAGAAACCTGAGAAAGCTGCGCCAGCCAAGACCAAAGCTGTGAAACCCAGGTGAGTCCCAGGTGCTGGCAGAGTTGAGATGGGCAGTGGTGGTGGTGGCAGGAGGCAGCGGGCTGTGTCCTGCCACACCTGGGCTCAGGTGCTGCTCTGCGGGTACCTGCGGGTTTGACGCTGGCGTTGGGCGCTTTGATAGCAAATAACAACCCCCAGGTTCTTCCTCAGTGTGAAAGAAAGATGGATGTAGGGATGCTCCTTGTAAGTGATGTTGAAATGGTGGTTCTCTAGTGCAGGCACCTGTGCAGGTACCGAAGGGGTGATTTTCTTGCTGGATCTCTTGCACAAACTAACTCTGTCTGAGCTGTGTGGCTGCAGCCTCCCCAGGGTCTGAAATGCCCCTTCTAACGTCTCTGCTTTCCTCTTCCCTACTTGGCTGTGGTCTTCCAGAGGGTAGGCTTGGAGCCCTTCTGCTTTTGGCATCGTTCACAGCAGCACAGAGGGATTTTGTGTGGATTCGTACACGAGGCTTTTTCGGAAATTCTGCTCCTTTATCCTTCATACACGTATATATATGAATTGTGTTTGGGGTTTTTATATATATGTTTGTATGTATAGGTGTGCCCTACTAATAAGGCTGTGTTTTGTGTGTGTCCCTAACTCCTCATTTTCAGTGCTTCTCAAGTTAAAGTTTCTTGCCTGTACAGTGTTTTTCCTACTAATAAACCTGCTTGGGGTGCAAAGAGACGGTGCTTAAAGCAGCAAAAACAAGCTCTGCAGCAGAAGAGTTCTGACATAAGCCCAGTGCTCAGTAAAAGTGCAGTTAAGGATATAAAGACAAGGGGACCTCTCTCTGAGGTCTCTTTAAAGGATAGCTCATCTCCAGTGGCAGAGCTGATGGAGGCTGGTGCTAAAGCTTGTCTGTTCCTGCCTCGTGTTGCATCTGCAAGTGACATGCGAGTTTTTTGTCCCTTTTTGCAGACTGGGCCTGTCTCCAGAGGAGGAACCCAAAGCCACGCTTCCTACTCTTGCACCTGTCCCCCTCCCTGCTTTTCTCTCTGTGCACCGTATCAGCAGTGCAAACAATCCTTTTATTCCTAAAGGGGGGCAGACAGCCCAAGTGCCAGACTCTGAAAACATCACTAGTTCTCCTGCCTCTCTCACTTCTGCCTTGGCTGCAGAGCTTCGGAATGGCAAGAACCCCTTTACTCCTGAGTGGGACAGGGCATCCAGAGCCCTGGATCCCGACAGCATCACCTGTTTCCCTCCATCCCGTCATCCTGCAGCCTCTGTTCCCACAGCCTCCCTTCCTGGGCCGGCCTCTGCTCGGGGCAATAATCCTTTTGCTGCTGACTGGGGGCAGGGTCCTGAGGGCTCTGGCACAGAGGCTTCCCGGGGTCCCTCTGGCCCACCCACACCTTCTGTCCCCCCTGACTGTCATTTCAATGGCAATAATCCCTTCGTGCCCAAGCGTGGGGGACAGGCAGGGCCAGGTTTCCAGGCTGTTGCTGGTTCTTCCCCTTCCTGCCTTCCTGGTGGTGAGGACTGTTCCTCTGCAGGACACCCTGCTCCTGGGGCTTCAGGGGGCTCTGTGGATGTGGCTTTAACCAGTGAAGTCACAGCTGTGCCAGACCCTCTGAGCACCTTGTCTGCCCCCCCTTCTGCCCCCCCTGGGCACTGGGATTCTGCCCAGCTCCAGCCTGAGGATCCTCTGGAAAGCAGCAAGCCAGGCAATGGGAAATCTGTGTCCTTTGTCCTTGGGGGATGGCAGGGTGTCCCATCAGGTGATGCTGGTTTGGGTGGGCAGGAAGGTGGAGAGCAGCACCTGGATTCCAGCGGAAGGGAACGGATGGCCTCAGGGGCAGCAGGACAGCAAACAGGGTTTGGGGGTGAGCTGAGAGCAGGGGGTGGCCCATCGACAGAGGTCTCTGGGGACGGCACACATCCCACCTGGAACAGTGATGGAACAGCTGTGGAGGTCACTGGTGCCAACACTGAGCCCAGCACAAGGAGTGACAAGGGTTTTGTGTCTGTCTCCAAGTCCAGTGACAGCCTCGTGCCAGAGGCTGAGCAGGCACTGTTCCCTGAGAGCGAGCTCAGGGAGGAGCAGGAGACCTGTGGAAAGCAGTGGGCAGGATCTGTGCCCGTGTTGGAGCCCCAGGCTGGAAATGAGCCTGCTGGAAATGAGGCACGTTCCCAAGCCCAGCCAACCCCGACAGCCCGCACAGTGTCCCCTCGGGAAGGGGATCCAGGGAGGGCTGGCAGCGAGATCCTTGTGCCCCCCAAGCCAGCCCCACGACTGGCTGGACTGCTGAGGAACTCCCCACTGACTCCCCAGGCTGAGCCAAGGGGTGATGTTCCTGCTTCAGGTGAGGCTGTCAGATCCACACCAGGGCTCCTGTCCCTGGATGCTGGAGCCTCAGCTGCTCGTGGGTGCCTCCCTCAGGGGGGCTCCTTGGAGACTGTCACCCCTCCAGGGACACGCAGAGGTAACAGCAGTGACAGGCCTTTAGAAAGGGAAGGTGATGATGATTTATCTGTCAGTCTCACAAAAGTCAAGTCTGCCCTTCCTGCAGACCGGGGCTCGGCACTGGCCACTCTTCCAGTGATCCCAGAGGGAGGCTCTGATGATGAGCTGCTGGGGGACTGTCAGGAGAGCTCTGGGGTCACTGCAGGTGACAAAGGTGTTTTAGGCACCGGAGAGCAGCCCCGAGGTCTGACACCTTTGCATGGAGAGCTCTCTGATGGCTCTGCTGCTGCTCCGGGAGGAGGAGGAGCCGTTCCTGGTGCTGGTAGGCCAGGGGGTCTGGCTGTGCTGCCTGCTGCAGTGGGTACTCCCAGGGGCTGTGTCCAGGGACCTGACTCAGGCTTAGGGGTGACCTCTCACTCCAGGGAGTGTGACAGTCACTTTGAGAAACAAGAGCTGGAACGGAGTGCAGGTGGTGAGGAGCGTGCAGAGTGTGACTTCTCTGAGCCTTCTGCTTTCTCTTCCTCCCTGTCCAGTCCTTGCCAGCCCTACTCTTCCTCTCATTCCCTTCTCTCTGACACCCCAAGTCGTAGAGCAGAGTCTCCGAAAAAGCCAACAGCCGAGGGCTTCGCAGATAAAGCGGGAAATTCGGGCAAGAAGAAACTTCTCCAGGCACGGGTTTCACCCTCTGAAACGTTCCCTAGCCAAACCCCACGGGGTGGTGAAACCGTGTCTCCCAAGCACAGGTGAGACCACGTGGGGGTCCCAGCAGGTACCTCCGTGCAGGTGTGAGCTTTGCTTTGCCCTCCAGGTGCAGATCTGTCCCTCCAGCCGCTGGGTCTGACCGGGACTGGACAGCCCTGACTGCCTCTGGGGCCTGGATTTGTCAGGGCTTGGGGTTGCTGCTGGCTCCAGGAGGATCTGTGCAGCTCCTCAGGGTGCCGTGGGAGCAGCTGCTCTTGGGGGAGCTGTCAGGGAAAGTGCAGGTGGAATGGAGTCATTTCATCCCATGGGCACAGCGGCCTGGGACTGAGCTGTTCGCCACCTGATGAACGGAGACACTTCATTTTGAATGAATTGGAATTGGAATTCCTGCTGCTCCTGGAGCTGCGGCTCCTGCTGCGTGGGAGTGGTGCCACTCACCTGTCAGCCCTGGAGACTTGCAGGGCTCTGCCCGGGGTCTGGGACACCTCTGGGCCAGCCTTTGCTGAAATAGAAGGAAAAGTTTCTTCCTGTGTTAAAATTGGTGTTGTAAGTCCTGCTCAGGAAAATAATGACAGCACTTCCTCCCAGCTTGTGGTGTCAGTGCAGACTGGACAAGGCCCAACACTTGTCTCAGGACAGCAGAAGTATTTGATGGGTTGTAAGATCACAGGTATGTTCTGATCAGGAAAGTCAGGCTGAAATACCAGTTCCTGAGGGACCAGAGTAGCTGCCCTGTGTTCTGTCTCCTCTTTCATGACACACACAGGATGTATTTCCCTTCCTGCTGCTGCTTTATCTCCAATCCCTTAAGTCAATAAAGATAGTAGAGAACTGGAAAATACTTACAAAACCCCTGTGGCTTAGAAATACCTTTTCTTCCTGAGGCTGAATCTGTTTTCTCTCAGGAGGTGGAGCAGGGAGGGAATCATCCCCAGTTTCTTGCTGTATTTGTTCTTAGTCTAAAGATCTGTGTCATGCTGCTGTTACACGTTCTGCCTAAACAACAGGAACCTTTTTTCCCTGCTGCAGACTCCATCCTGTGAAGCCAATGAATGCCATGGCAAACAAGCCTCAGAGCAAGAACCTGAATGTCATCAGCACCATGAATGAAAAGCTGCTGGAAATGAGTGTGAAGGTATGGAGGGAAGTGGCACTTTCGCTGCCCAAGCTTTGATTTAATTGAAGAGTTTGTGTATTCCAGATAGTTGGGACATGAACTTCCTTTTGGTCAGCCCCCAAATCATGGGAACGGTCCTTAAATGCTTATTTTCTTACAGACTGACCTATGGTAGAGCTGGGGCTCGTGTTTTGTGGGGGTTCTCAGGCACAGCCCCTTCCTTGGGGCACAGTGGTGCAGTTGGGATCAGCAGTGGGACTGAGAGGAGCTTTCAGCATAATCCTGGCCTCAAAAGAGACCTCCAGGCTCGAGGCACAGCTCACCTGCCACGTTGATCCTAAAGGCTGGGAGCACCCCTGGGTCAGCAGGGAAAATCACGGCCCCCCTAATTGTCTGCCAGGGTTTTTTGGGGAAATGGAGAAGTTAGAGCTGAAATAACAGCAGTGCCTCCTTCTGGTGTGAGGGGAGAGGACGTGAGTTGAGTGATCCAGACTGACACGCTGCTTTTTCAAGGGAGTGGGAAACTTGCAGTGAGTGTTGTGATTCCACCTGAACTGTGTGTGATGCCCCACAGGAGCCCCTTGTGCTCACACTCCCTGCCTGGGCAGTGTTCTGGGAGCTGGAGGAATCACCAGAAGCTGCCCAGTACCCCTCAGGCTGCTTAAGGGTTAAAACCAGACTTTTCCAAGAAACAGGGAGAAACAGCAAAGGCCTGGGTGGGTGTTTCTTGCTGTTTAACCTGAATTTGGCTTTACCAGTCTGCATTTCAGCAGCTGGTTTAAGCTTTACCAGGTTTGTTTAAGCAGCAGCTGTCACTGTGCTGGTCTGGGTGCTCTGTTGCTGTTTGGAATGTCCCGTGTCTGCTCTGACCCTGCCTTCCCTCCCTCCCTCCCAAGAAATATGATCCCTCCGAGCCTGCCTATGCCTATGCTCAGCTGACACACGATGAGCTGATCCAGCTGGTGCTGAAACAGAAGGATACCATCACCAGGAAGGACCTGCAGGTGCGGGAGCTCGAGGACTACATTGACAACCTGCTCGTCAGAGTCATGGAAGAAACCCCAAACATCCTCCGTGTGTCCCTGTCCGGGAACAAAAAGGCTGGGAAGATGTGAAGGGCCTGGGGGTGTCGGTGCACAGGGACTGAATTCCCCCAGAGGAGGGTGAGGAGCAGGTGGTGCTGGCTGTGCTGCTCACAGAAAATGACCTTTTTCCTGTTTCTGCCTTGAGCAACTCTTGGATTGATTAATAGTTCCATCAGGTGTTGTAATGAAGTCACCTTATCATATTTATTTTTTGTTTCCTTCCCATTATTTGGGAAGATCAGGCATTAATCCAAAGGCTGGTTGTGATGGGAAGGAGGAGGGTTTTTGATGTGTTTTGCTTCCCAGCAAGGCACTGATGATCCTTTAGGAAGATGTTTTAAAATGGTTTTGTTTTGTAGCAGCTTTGATAGATCAGTTACTTTTCTTTCCACCTCTGAAGTTGTAGTGCAATATAAATCCTTGTACAGTAGAGCTTGAGGATTTGACTGTTTTTAAAATAATAATTGACTACCCTGGAGAAGTCCAAAGATGTCCCAGCTTCAGACCTGGGCTGTAATTTAAAAGGAATTAATGCCCTGGAAGTTGACCATAAGCTGACCAAATCTCAATTCATCTCATCAAGTGGACATTCCCAGGAGTCCTTCAGGGGAAGGTTTGCAGGTTTTTTGGAGTAGGAAACATTGAGGTTCATGGTACGTTTCTACCATAGGAATGGCATCATTGAATTTGGGCCAAAGGTACATTTTAAATCAGAAGTTGTTCTCTTAGTGTCTTAAAGTTGCTGCTCTGGAGGTTGTTCAGAGGGGACAGAGGCTCCCCTGGCTCTGCCCTGGAGCAGGGCTGGGTCTCACACCCTGTGCCCTGTGGGAGTTCTGTGGCCATTTCCCTTTTACACTGCATTCAGGACACACAAATACTTTGGATTTTGGAGCTGGGGCTCACCTTGAAGGCCCTTGCAAGGTGCTGAGTCTTGCAGTGCTTTTTCCTGTCGTCCCAGAGAGGGCAGGGAGGGCTGGGGCTCCCCCTGCTCGGGTTCCTTGCTGCTCACAGGGGGAGGAAAACCTTGTGTAGCTGAGGGCTGCTGGGTTTGCTGGACCCTGGAAACCTCCCCGGGTGTCCCAGTGGGTTCAGGGATGTTCTCCCCGTCCCAGAGAGCAGCAACAGCTCATTGCTGGGGAGCAGCCACAGCCTCCCCTGCTGGAAACTGCACGGGGCTTTCCTTTGGTGAGCTCTTGTCAAAGATCAAAACAATCAGATGCCTTTTTGCACCTCTGGGATTTACCAGGGTAGGGAGAGTCCATAAAAGGCTTAGAGGGAAGCTGGAAAACCAACAGAGCAGGAAGCAAAGGACCAAAGCTTTGTGAGGACCAAAGCTTAAAGCTTTCCAGCCTTAGTTCTATGGAAATAAACACTCCTGCCTTTGGAAACTGTTGGATTATTGGGTCACTCCTGGCTCAGGGGTGAGTTTCTCACTCAGTTTTTCTACAGCAAAGCACTTTATGGAGGGACTGGAGCAGCTGGATGGACTCTCACCCTGTGAGCAGTCTGCTTGCAATTGTCATAAACCACTGGAAACTACTGGAGATCTCAAATACTGTATTTTTGTAGTGAGGAGCAGTTTAATGTATTTGCATGGAGATGTAAACATTTATTAGAAAAATCAGAAAAATGCTGTTCATGACATTTTTATTCCTGTTTATCCCTGCTACCAGAGTCTGGAGCTTTACTGGCAGAGCTGTCCCTCGTGGGCAGCCTGACCTCAAACAAGCCTTAGGAGCTGAGAGTCTTGCAGGACTTGGGTACTTTTATCTCATTTTAGTGTTATTTGAGCAGTGAGGGCCTTCTGTCTTTTCTCCTGTCCCCTCTGCTCTGAGTGAAGGGTCAGAAACGCAGGTGGCCTTGCTGCTGCTGCTGGTGGTTTAATTCTGAGTGGTGCTGCTTGGCCTTGCTGCAACTGCTGCTGCCTCTCGTGCCTTCTCGAGTGAGGAAGATGAAGGATTGATTTGTTTCCTCCTCGTGCCTCTGTGGATCTCTGGACAGAGGATCCTGTACCTCACTGATAAACTTGTATTTTAGACTTTTTTTCTGCTGGGAAGAGTGACCTGCACAGAACCAAAGCAATAAATAATATGTGCTCTTAGCAGAGATGAAGCCTTAGAACTTGGAACAGCCTCCCCCGGCATCCTGTTTTTGCCAGTTCCAGCCGTGTCTGCTGGGGGGGCACAGGGGGGGTCCCAGTCCTTGATTTCCTCAGCCCCAAAAGCCTCACCCAACCCTCGTACCTTGTTTTTATTGGCAGTACTCATTAAAGCCTTCCTTTGCTGTGAGGGGATTGGCATTTTACATCTTCAAGGGCCTTAAGAATCAAATACATTGCTTTATTACTGAAGGATCCTAATGCATGTTTCCTGTTTGTACTCTCTGCTTTTAGCCCAGGTACTGTTTGTTTTTAAACACCTTCTGGTTTTATGGAACACTAAAATAAAAACACCTTAAACCCAGTGTTCTGATCGCCGTGTCTTTGTTCTGGAAGAGCCGTTTCAAAAGGGCCTCGTCCCCTCCTTGTGCCCAGCTCCGCTCATCCTCCAGGTATTTTGGGGCTGGTTTCAGCCCTGCGGGAATTTCCTGGTAAACACCTGGCGGGGTGGGGAAACCTGATGGACGGGCTCGTCCGCATCTGCAGAATCGAGAGTTTCTGTAGCGCACCAGCAGTGACCGTGGGAGGGATTCTCGGGCCGCAGCGGTGCAGGGACCCCGGCGCTGGTCCCTGATGGCAACGCTGGCCTCAGACCGCGGCGGTGATGGAGGAAGGAGAAGGAGAAGGATGAGACCATCAGCCTCCCGCCTCCAGCCTGCCTTGGCTGCCGAGCCCTGGGCGCGGTTATTGCCCTGATCCTCCGCAGCGATGGGCCCCGGGGCCTCCGAGCCGGGGTGATTTGCTGTTCCCCGCCGAGGAGGACGCGTTGTCCCCTCGGTTCCTCCNCCGCCGCCGCCGCTCCCTCGGCGGAACTGGCGGGGACGGAACGCAGCGTGCGCGGGCGGCGCCCCGGCCGGGCGGGTTTCGGGAACGGACCGCGGGCGGCGCTGCCATTGGCTGTTGGCGGTGCTCCCGCCCCGGCGCTCCCCCAGCGGCGGCCGCGATGGCGGCGCGGGGCCGGTGCCCCGAGTGCGGGTCGGAGTCCCTGGTGGAGGACGCGCACTACGCGCAGCAGCAGCTGGTCTGTGCCGCCTGCGGCTGCGTCGTGTCCGAGGGGCTCCTCACCACCACGTACACGGACGAGGAGCATTTGCGGGGTGCGGCACCGGAACCGGGAGCGTCCGCGGGAGGGGTGGTGCAGAACCGACCGTGCGAAGCTCTTTTGGGCCTCTCTGAGGCGGTCCGAGAAGGGCAGCGCTCCCCGAGCTGTGTCTCGGTGTGCCCGCGGGGCGGTGCTGGGCACTGCCGGGTCAGACCGGCCGCTTCTCCATCCCCCCAAACACCAGCAGGGTTTTCCATCACGGGGCGCACCCGCAGCGCTTCCCTGCCAGGGTTTAGGCTTGGAACTGGTGATGAGCTTTAAATTTAAACTGTGGAATCTCTTATTGTTGAAAGAGATTATTAAAATTTCATTTACATCTCTTAGAAGAGGTTTAAGTCCAGCAGAGCAGCCCCGAGGCCGTTGCCTGGCCCTGTCTGTAGGGAACCCCTGGCTCAGAGGAGATCCAACAGCTCACTTTTGCCTGTGCTGCTCTTAACTCTGTGCCCTCAAGCAGTTCTGATTGTTGGAGTCCAGTTCTGTGGGCATCTGGTGGCCCCAGATCCAAATGTCTGTCCCTGGATTCCCTGCAGGACTGACTGATCCAACCCTGTTTTCCAGAGGTCGCCTATTCCCAGAGCACTGGCCAGAAGGAGCAGCTGAGCCGCTGCCTGCAGCGAGGTAAGAGCAGTTCCTGCACACCCCGACCCTCCCTGGCTGCTGCTCCCGTTTGTTCAACCTGTTGCTAATGGTGAAAAAGGGTCCCAAACCCCTCGGAGCCGGGGGAGGGCACTTGGTGCTGCATCCAGCCCGTGCCTCCCCTGCCCCGAGGGGCTGGGAGGTGTTCTGGTGCCCTCTGTGGAGCTGCCCGTGCCCGTGGGGCTGGGTGAGTGCTGCCTGCTGGAGTTCTGAGGAGAAATTCCTTGTTCCGGTGTCTGAGGGCGGCGTCTTCCCGCAGGGATCCGGCGGGTCCAGGACCTGTGCAAAGTCCTGCAGCTGCCGGCGGTGTTTGAGGAGACGGCCGTGTCCTACTTCCAGAGGGCCCTGCAGCTGCCTGCCTTCCACCTGGTCAGCCTGGAGAAGAAGGAGCTGCTGGGGGGCTGCTGCGTGTTCGTGACGTGCCGCCAGCACAACTGGCCCCTGACCATGGGCACCGTCTGCTCGCTGCTGTACGCCAAGCAGGACCTGTTTGCCGGCGTCTACCTGAGCCTGCAGAAGGAGCTGGGGCTCTCGGTGCCCGCCCTGAGCCTGGCAGACCTGGTGACAACGCACCTGAACAGGTGACGGGGCCCCTTCCAGCCCTTTGGCAGCCCTTGGTCGTCCCGGCTGGGTGGAGAGGCTGAGCTGTGACACAGATGTGTGTGCTCAGGCTGGGCTGGCTTTTGCCCCTCCCTTGTCACACCTGGGCTGTGATTCTCATCCTTTCCCATTCTCCTCAGTTTGGAGAGGGCGGAGGGGTGCTCAGGGAGGAAGCAGAATCCCAGAGTCACTGAGGTTGGAAAGGATCTCTGAGGCCATCGAGTCCAAGCTGTGCCCGATGCCCACCTTGTCACCCAGCCCAGAGCACAGAGTGCCACCTCCAGGAGTGGGGGCTCCACCACCTCCCTGGCAGCAATTCCAATGCCTGAGAAGCCTTCCCATAAAGAAATTCCTCCTGATGTCCATGGGCAGCAGCCGTGGCGGGAGCAGGGTGTGTTTGTCCCAAAGGCTTCCCCTGACCGTGCCCTCTTTGCTCCCGCAGCTTCCGGCTGCTCCAGCCCACGGCCAACGTCCCCGCGCCGTTCCTGGAGGACAGGGAGAAGCTGCTGGCCCGGACCGTGGCCATTGTGGAGCTGGCCAGCCAGACGTGGCTGGTGACCGGCCGGCACCCCGTGCCCGTCGTCACGGCCGCGGCCTTCCTGGCCTGGCAGTCGCTGCGGCCCAGCCCGCGCCTCTCCTGCCCCTTGGCGCGGTTCTGCCGCCTGGCAGGGGTGGACCTGCCCCCCCCGGCCCACCTCAGGCTGAAGGAGCTGCTGGAGATCCTGCAGGGAATGGCCTCCCAGCTCTCCTGGCTGCGCGGCTTCGACCTGGACAAGAAAACGGTGGTGAAGCACATCGGGGACCTGCTGCAGCACCGCGTGTTCCTGCTGAAAAACGCCTTCAGCCAGCAGGACGGGGAGGAGCAGCAGGACACGGCCCCGGGCCAGGGCTCCCCCGGCCAGGACCAGGTGGGCCCAGGCCCCCCGGATAAGGACTCCCCAGAGAAGGACTCCCCGGATAAGGACTCCCCAGGGCAGGACCCCACAGGCCAGGGCTCTCCCAGCTCTCTGGTGGCACAGGAGCAGGGCTGTCCCTCTGCAGGGAAGCAGCAGTGCAGGGGCACCCTGAGGCCCCTGCTGCCCCCCTGCCTCCTCCACCCGAGGAAGAGGCTGCGCGCGGCAGCTCCGGGCGCTCCGGCCTCGGAGCCCACGGGCGACGAGCCCATCTCGGACAGCGAGATCGAGCAGTACCTGCGCAGCCCCGAGGAGATCCGCGCCCTCAGGAAGGCCAAGGCCTGGCTGTGAACGTGGCCCTGGCCCAGAGGACGGTGCTGCCAGGGACAGTTTTGGGACCAAAAGCGTGAAGCCTGCCGGGGACAGTGTGATTGTGTTGCAGAGACAGTTGCCCAGGCAGCGAGGCTGTGGGGAGGGAACAGGCTGGGTCCTCCTCAATGTGCTGGACCAAAATGGGACTTTTTATGGAGGGACTGCTTTGGGTCATGTTACATTTTTGTTATAAATAAATAAAAGTGTAGGTGCCAGGTTTTCCAGCGCAACCTTTCTTTGGAGTTCTCATTCTGCAGCAGAATGACTTTGTGAGGGTCAAAAAACTGCAAGCCAGGCTGGATTTGAACATGAAGTCTCAGAGAAATAACAGCAGATCTTGGCAGATTGGCATATCTTTAATATATTAAACAAAACATATCTGCTAGAAACATTCTATTCATATAAAAATGCAAAAAGACCCCTTTAAAGACATTTCTTTGGCATATTTCCCTTCCCTCCCCCCAGATATTGCAGGAAGCTCTGTTGATACGTCATTCGCTTGTAAACAGACAAAACAAAGTGTAATTACAAATACAAAGCTTTGCCTCTAATACTGTCACAATGCAGCAAGCAATAGAACCACGGGGCATCAGCCAGGCTGGGGAGGCTGCAGTAAGGGTTTAAACTGTGTTAAATACCAGGGACAATGAAATATTTAAACATTTAAGTGGGCAGAGAAGCCGAGGCAGGCAGGGAGTGGCAGGTTAAGCCCAGGGGTGCCCCAGCCCTGTGGGGTGAGTGGTTCCCTGGTGAGACCAATCCCCACTAAGTGCTTTTTCCTCCCCTGGCTCGTGGCCCTGCCACCCCCACTACCCCTCGGAGGTAGCTACGTTATTAAACTCATTTGCAGGCAGGGGAAACTGAGGCAGGGGAGGCTGGAAAGGGCAGGGCAGGCACCAGGCTCCCACCTTCCTCTGCTTTGCTGTAGCCTCTCTGTGGCCTGGCTGTTCTATATGTGTGCTGGGAAAAAAGGGGAACTTGTGTTTCCATGGGAACAGTAAGTGCTTATCCAGGTTCAAGCCCTTTGACTGTCCGAGGAAGGTCCCTAATTCCTTGGCATCATTCCCTTGCATTCCCAGGAATGATCCCTGCTCCCCAGAATGGGCTCTGCCTTCTTAACAGCAAACCTAGGTATTTTCTGAGCTTGAACGCCTGGCTTAAGGACACAGCTGCTCTGGGCCTCTCCCACTGCTTGGTTCTTTGGTGCTTTGGCACAGAGGGTCAGTCCTGGCATGGGCAGCAGCACAGGTCGGCCACCCCATTGCACGGCTTGTGCCTCTGAGGGCCTGGGAGCATTTTCTGGCTGTGATTTTAGTGCCTGGAGACGTTTCTGGCTGTTATTTTAGTGTCTGTCATTAAAGCAGTGCAGACAATCACCTCCCCCTGGAGCTGAGGCTCCTCTTACCTTGTGCTTGGCTTTGCAGTATGGCTTTGGCACCGCGCAGCCCCCTGGGCTGACACGCAGGAAGGAACATTCCAGAGGGAGCAGCTGCTCCCCAGAAGCAGTTTGCTCAGGCTGGGGCTGCGGTGCCTGGACGAAAAGGGCACTTGGAGTGGTCCCTCAGCGGGAATATTGCAGTCGTGGCACGAGTGGCCCTGGCCCGGTGCCGCTCCCAGGGCACGGGCGGGAGCGGGGCCCTCGCGCCACCTACGGCTCTGTCTATACATATATACATTCAATAATATAGCTTTGAAAAATAGACATTTCCTCTGTATAATATAAAATAGCATTTAGGATCAATCTCAAGTGACATGCAGGAGTGATTAAAGCACGGCTGCAATTCCGGCTGCTGGCGGGCGAGGGTTGCCTGGAGCCGCCGGCACCGCGGCGGGAGGCTCGGAGCGTCCTCGGGGAGATGGGTGGGCCCGGGATCGTGCCGTGCCCGGGGGAGCCGGAGCCCCC
>VYXD01004154.1:164882-175559 GCA_013397195.1 Hylia prasina | reverse complement strand
CCGCCCACCCCCCTGCTCCAGTCCCGACCACCCTCCACGCCCACCCCCACAAATTAGGCGGTTATCCCTGCACCAGGAGCCGTGTCCCGAGGGCGTGAATTTCAATTATTGCGGGGAAAAAAGGCGTCATGAAAACACGGCCGGGAGCAGTGCTTGTCCTGCAGGCCCAGTGTGAGCGCAGAGGAGCGCTGGGAGCGTGTTCACAGGCCCGACAGCAGCTGCAGGGGCCGGGGCAATGCTCGGCTTCATCGAGGGAAGAATAGGAAACCGCCGGCTGGAACCCATTAACTCAAATATTTGTCTTAATGTGCAGAACTTCACTGTCCCTCTGCAGAGTCAGTGTTTACACAGCTGGGTAAAAACACCCAGAAGGTTCCTACCCTTTGTCTGGTAAAACATGACAAGGATTTTCTGCAAACTTTACCAAATCCGAGGTGTTTGCTGCTCCAGTCTGGTTCCTGTGTTTTTCGCTCATTCCACAGCAAAGCAGGGGCTGGCAGACACTGGAATTCCTTGGGCACGGACACCTCTGATCCTTCTTCTTCCACCTTCCTCCTCCTCCCTGGAAAGGGAGAACCAGCCCCCAGCACCCCACAGCTCCCAGTCCCACCCAGCACCTCAAGTTCCCGCTGGAAAATCCACCCCTGCAAAAACATCTACAGGTGACATTAAAGTTCATCCACAAACCCTGACATTAAAATTGGAAGATTCTAAAATTGAAGGCCATTTTATTGTCATAGCAAATACCAAAATAAAAAGGCTTTGAATTCAGTACATAAGAAGGTCAAAAACTGCACTGGCAGAGCATTTCCACGCTCCCAGGTATCAGCAGCGCCACAAACCTCTGTCCCCTTTGCTACAGAGTGGGTTTAAAGTTCAGAGCTTCATCTCAAGATCAGGGAAACAGGACAACTTGCCTGTTAGAGACAGAGGGAATAAAGGTTTACATGGAGAGACGGATCCACTCTGGAAAATTCAGGACATTTTAGAGTGAAAAAACCTGAATGAAGACACAACGACAGATATTGGCTTGTGAAGACTGATACACTCTCAGCTTTGCTTTGCTTTTTTACTCTTAGTACAATTTAACTGAATTACACTAATACTTTAGCAGTCAAGGTTTTAATTAAAAAAAATCATTAAGAACTCTCTATCCCAAGCTATTTTCTCGCTGTGAAATCACAAATAAAAAAAAAAGCCTTTATAATACCACTTTGGCTTAGTTGGGTCTTTTCATTAGTGAAAAATACTTGTGTAAAAGGAGGTGTTAATTGCTGATGGAAACCTTGAGCACGAACACAGAACAATCTCAAATGAGCTCATCCTCCTGGCTACACTTCTGCTACTCCCTGTTACAATCTGCCTGCACAGACCTATTTATGAGTCAGGAACATCACAGCCTCCCTGGGGATTTTGGGAACGATGTAGGTCTGGAGATGGGACTTCCCTTAGCTCCTGTTTCCCAAGATACACAAAGAGGATGGGACTTTTCCCCAGCAGAAAGCGACACTTAATTTCCATTTTGCATTTCCAAGCATCAACAGGGGAAACTGCAGTAAAACCGCTGGAGCCAGCAGCTGAGATTCATCTGAGCTCTCTTAGAGAAACACACTGATGAAGGCTGGAACACTGAAGGGTGAGACCAGGGGTACTGGGGAGCAGCATTTGGGGCACCTGTGGATGCACCAGGCTGGTCTCTGACAACGGGCACTGGCATCACCTCAGAAGAGGATGCTGGCCCCAAATTATATCAGCAATTAATCACCAGGCTTTGCTGCCAAATGCAGATGGGTTAGGTAGGGAAAGAAAAATGTTCTCTCTAGGCCTGAACTTTTATCCTCAAAATTTGAGCTCAGTCCTGCTCACTTCAGCTCACCTGAAGGTCTTTTTTCAGTCAGACACTGTAAACACTGAGATCCAGCTGCTCCCACAGAGCAGATAAGAAGCTGAAACACTGTCTGGTCAGTCCAGCAGCTGCTCCCCAGCAAGGCCTTTTGTAAAGTCAGGGTCCCTGAGACAAGAATTCTTTCGTCCTTGGTTTTCTATGACAATTTCCATCGTTTCACTGAAAATCCCACCCAGCTCTGCACTCCAGGGCGCTGCCCACGCCCTCCCCCAGCAGCTGAACTGCTGGGAAAACTCTCCTGTGCCCCACAGAAACACGACAAATGGAAACAAAGCAGAGTTAGGACATAGAAAATGAGGAGTTTGGGTCACTCCCTGCGTGACGTGGTCTAAGGCTTCGATCCCCCCGCGAGTGGGAACCTGCAGGATTCCAGCTGAGCCTCTGCCCCTCACGGGGTCACCTCACCTGGGCTCAGCAGCCTCCAGCAGCCACCTGTAGTGTACAAAATCTAGCACCTTATTTTCAGAGGGGATTGAAATAAAGTACTTGGAATTTTCAGTAAGAAAAAAAAACCCAAGACAAATTGTAGCAGCAATTCCCCTCCCTCCAAAACCTCAACATTTCTTTACCTGCAACTGCTATGAACCACCTCAGTCCCAAATCAGGTTCCCACCCAACTGATAGCCCTGACAGCCTCTCCCAAATCTTTGGTCTGGGTGACCAAGAGCTGGGGAGGTGCAGCTACAGAACACAGATGGAGCTTAGAAATTACCACAAAACCCACCCCATAAATACCAAGGTCCTTGTGTCTAATTGTCATACAAAAGATTGAAAGGATTAAATCTGATTCATCTCTTTCAGCACAGGAAAGGGGGAAAATGAAAAGGAATTTCCCAGTTCATGATTTTTTTGATATAAAATGGATAGAAATCTTTCTTTTCAGTTGATGTTATGAAGTAGTTTTGTGTCCTCGCTGGTTCCTGCCCCGTCCTCCTCTTGGATTCCTTCTGCCAGTCCCTCTGCAGATTTGGTCTGGCTCCCTGCAGAGTCCATGAACATGTTGGGAATATCTTTGCCAAAGTAGATCTTGCTGTTGGCTGCAATTGCCTTGTACTTCATCAGCTGCAAGTACTCAGGGGTTAACTTGAGCTGCACGGAGAGAAAACGGGTGACAAAGCTCGGGAAAAAGGGAAAAAGGGAATTCCTGCCGTGAGGCACAAACTTCCCACAAGCCCAGCAGGCACGGCCAGCCCTCCCAGGGACACAGGGAGTGCCCAGAGCCAGGCTCTCCTTGGGCAGGGCTGGGTGCAGCTCTGCATCCCAGGGACCAAGGCAGGAGGAAAAGGGATGGGAGCAGCTGGGGAAACACCCAGTCCAAACGTGATGGGGATGCTCAGGAGCACATCACTCACTGCAGCCCTTGCAGAGGGAGCGACTGGGGAGGGAAACATCCCTGGCCCTTTTCCAGGGAGCAGATCCATGAGTGTCTGGGTGAGAGGAGCTCATTCCACCAGGATAATGACATTGTAACAGTGAGCAACTGGCACAAAACCTGTGCACAAACACCCCAGCCCTCTGCCCCTTCTCACTGATCACCACGGAACTGAACCTTCCTGCTGGCATGTCCTGGCAACCTGCTGTAGGCAGGAACACACCTGGCAATTCTATCCATGTCATTTTTCTCGTTTCAGGTTGGATTTTTTTGTTGTTTTTACTTCTGCAGCACCGAGGCTCTTCCAGGGTGTCTGAGATCAGCTCCCTTTGTTCCTTCCCTGCCCTGTGGTTTATTCTACCCCTGCCTGTCACCCTGGAGATCTCCCTGCTCCGACTGCCTGCTAGAGAGACTGGAATGGAACCACATTTCTCATCACAGCAGCACCAAAGGGCAGCACTGGCAGTGATATTCCACAGAGAGCCACGGCCCCTGAGCACGTGGCAGAGCAGAGATTTCACATACCCTGACACTGATCTGTCCAGAGAACAAATTAACTTGCAAATAAGGATCTAATTGTTGACTAATTGTTTCAGATGAAAGCTTTGCTGAGAGGAGATGGCCTTGTTTTGCTTACTGACTTAAACAATGATCAGTGCCTGCTCTCGTGCTGAGTATTTCCCTACAGCTGGTGCCAGGGCCCTGCTCTGAGGCACCACAAGGGAAAGCACAGTACCTTGTTGGCCTCGGCCACCTTCATTGCAGTGTAACACTCAGCATCAGCTCTCGCCTTCTCTCGTGCAAGAAATGCAGCATCTGGAAGCAAACACACGCTCTGAGTCACACTTTTATTTCCAGCCACGTTAGCACCATTTGCAGCTCTTCAGGAAGTGGCCAGTGCCACATCTGAACTGCACAGGATACAACCAAGGGCAGAGGAACAAAATGGGAAAAGCCAGAAATGGGAGTTCAATTTACAGCTAAATGGCTGCAGGACGAGAGCATTAATGAGTAAATTGCATCTGCAACTGCAGAGCTCAAAGAACTTCACAAACATCAGGGTTTGATTATCCCCATCACGTGGGCCCAGCTCGGCCTTTCTTCTGGAGCCAGGACTGACTCTGGTGCTGAAACGCAGCAGCTGCTCCCCTGCAGACGTGGGACTCACCCACAGCCCTGCCCAGCACCCCACAAGGGCCTGAGCAGCCCAGCAGACTCTCTGCAGACGAGCTCTGTGCCTGCAGATGTCATCCCCAGATGGGATTTGGGATGCACAGATGAAGGTTCTGGCAGGCAGAGCAGGGGATTTTAACCTTTGCAGGCTCTGCCCCTTGCACAGATGCTGGAGAGCTTTTCTCTGCTGCATCAACAATTGCTCCAAGGCTCTGATGCTGTGGATACTGAAATTCCTGACTCCTGGCAGAGACACTTAGGGAAAGGAGCACTTTTCCTTTCTGTACTGCACTCCTTTTTCCCCTCTGCCTCTGTATCCATCCAGGGATAATGGTGGGGTACCAGGGCACCAGGTTAAGGATAAAAGGAGTGGGATCCTGCCCATCTCCTGCCTCTCCTCCTAAGGCATGGAGCCACCCAATTGCAACGTGCCAGTCCGGGTCTGAGAGCTGCACAGCTGGACAAACCATTTGTGTACTTCCCCCAGCAGGGAGCCCTGTGAGCTGCTGCACTTAAAGATCCTGTGAACAGCTGGATGGTCTGGCCCACAACTTCCTGTCCTGGCCAAGAGGAGAGGCTGGTCCCAGTCAGAGACATCAGGAAAAAAGGAGGAGGCAGGAATCCTCTGCCAGCACAGACCCAGACTGAGGGCTGACACCTGCTGACACAGTTATAAGAAATAAACCCCATTGTATTTCTCCAAAGAACTTCTTAATGAGAAGCTGCTGATCTGTAAAACTCTTAATTGGCTCCTCGGTGGCTTCTGCAAAGCTTGTCAGGGCCTCTAATGAATGTAAGGGGAAAAAAGGCCTTGCCACTCCCCAGCTGGAACTGCAGAGCCCCCTCCACGCCCTGGAGTTTCTTTGACAAAGCATTGTATCAGATGGGTGAGGGAACATCTGAAGTTCAAACTCCTACAAAGATCACCTCAAAGATCACCTTGAGAAAGGGAGTTTGAAGGAGCACAGCCTGCAAAGAAATTCCCATTCCTGCCTCTGGTCAAGAACTTCACCCCAGTGAATGTCAGCCTGGACTGAAGAACAGTCAGCACACACTGCAAGAACTCCTTGGGGAACTGCTTCAGGATTTACTTACTGGAAAGCTCACCCTCCACTCACCTTCAATCTCTGAAATTCGCTTCTCTGTTTCCTTTTCCATCACTTTCTGTCCATAAGTTATTTCAGCAACTTGTGCAATCTTTTCTGCCTCTGAAATGAAAACAAGAACACGCCCACACTGTCATCACACATCTTCCCAACAGCACAGGCAGCCTCACCCTGGAAAATCCTCACTCAACACCCACTTCAGGTGGAAATGAATGGAGGGAAGAATTTCCAGCCCGCAGAAAAGGAAGCTGGAACCCATCTGAAAAACTGCCGAGTTTCTCTGGGAAAGTTTCAGATCAGAGAGGGTCCCAGAGGGGACCAGGTGCATCCCTCCCTCCCTCCCTCCCTCCCTGGGGTGTCTTTGCTCTCTCTCCCAGCCCAGGCACACAGACCGATCAGGGCTTTCTTCCTCTCCGTCTCTGCCTCCTTCTCCACCACCTTCTGCTTCTGCGCTGCAATCAGCAGCTTTGTCTTCTCACTCTCCCTGAGGAGCAGGAAAAACCAGTTAAAACCAGGAGCTCCCTGGTGTGGGACTCACACCACAGCCCCAGAATGAGCTGCTGGCTCTTCCCTCCTTCCAGCACGTGTCCAGGGCAGGTGGGACCAGCAGTGTCAGGGCAGGTACCTGCACAGAGCTTTTGGCCTAAATCAAAGCATTCTTTCCTTCCCTCCACTGCAGGAAGATTTTCCAGTGAGTCCCTGTGACACAGTCCCTGCAGGCTGCCCTGGTGACTTTTCTATCTGACTGGTTTTTACTTACATTCATGAGTTTTTAAAGTGTGAACATAGATAAAAACTCTGCTCCTGCTCCCAATCAGGGAGGAGACCCAGGAACTGAGTCCTGCTGTATTTATGGCAACAGAACACAGGCTGGTTTGGGGCCTCCTGCCAGGACCACACCACACAGGATTTGCCACAAGCCCAGGAGGTGCCATGCAATGCTGGGGGAGCAGAAGGGATGGGAGGGGTCCTGTGCTGGCTGGCAAAGTGCTGGCAGTGTGCTCAGGGAACAGGCGTGTCCGACTGGCCTGGTGCAGGAGCAGGCAGCTCCAGGGCACTGCACAGGGATCAGCACGCCCAGAGCTGCCAAAGAAAGTTATTTCAAAGCTTTGCAAGTCTTCAGCTTGTTGAATCAACAGTTTCTCTATCCCAGTCAAACAAGAGGATTAGTGGTGAAATCCATCCCTCTGCCACTCAGCCAGTGCCCAGGGGAGGAGCCCCAGGGCAAATCATCCCTGTGCCCAGGGGCTGCAGGTGAGGGCCCTGCCAGCCCAGCCAGTGCTCCCCAGCCCCTCCCTGAGGGCAGCAGAGGCTGAGGGCACCATGATCCCCTGGTCCCGAGTCACTCTGCCCCTCTGGATCCTTTTGGGACACACAGGCACTTACATGAGCTCGTAATTCCTCCGGATTGTTTCAGGGATGTTTGGCTTTGTGACTCGAACTGCCTGGAGAGAGAGAGGCACAGGAGAACATGGGCCAGCAGCCAAGTGGCCCCTGGGGACTGGGGGTGGCACTCGGGGCATCCTCTGCCACCAGAGCTGCAGAAACTGTGACCAGGCCCAAAACCCCCTGAGAAACAGCACTGAAAGCTCTCCTGACATGACAGGAGATTGTGACCTGGGCAAACCAACACCCAGTAACCCCAGGAGAAACTCAACACATCAAAACTGTGAGGGGACAGGAAGGACACTGTTCCCCCTCCTCAGGTTAAATGAAATCTGTGTTGTAAAGCAATTTCCTGAACAAACCTCAGATTCTTGTTTCCTTTTAGCCCTTTCCCTTTCTCACAATCTGCCCCTTCAATATGTCAATCAAGTCCTGATTACCTGTATAATTAATCCAGGGGCCATGGTGGTTAGATCTTGCTGCAAGGCCAGTTTAAGGTTTTCATCAATTTGATCTGATTGGGGAGAAAAGAAAAGGGAATGACACATCCCCCAAGGCAGTTTGCTGTCAGCACCCAGAGTGAGCTGGGATGGCTCACGTTTCTTATTCCTGGAAAGCACAGATGGGAGTTGGATGTAGAAGTGCTGGGCTGACCCCCAGGCAGGTTCTCAGCTCTCCCAGCACCATCCCTTGGGACACACCACAGGAACGTGGCAGGCATGAAAGGAAACCCTCCAGTTCCCCATAACCTGCAGTCTGGGACCCTCCTGAGACAGACACAGCATCTTCACAGCAAATAAAGATGCTGTAACCTGTGCTCTAAACCCCTTCCCCACTGAACTTCTCAGATCCTGGAGTGACGAGGTAAATCCTGACTGATTCTGACCTGCACCTGTGCCAGCAGGACACGAAGCAAATGGAAAGGCAGGAATGGGAAATGGCAGCATCAGTTACTTTAGCAGGCTGCAAAAATCATCAGTAATGTCTCCTTGGCTCGAGGAGTCCCAGAACTCCAGCGTAGCTGAGGATTTCAAAAGGAAACACAGCCTAAAACCCTGCTCTGATGAAAGCTCCGAGGAGGGCAGTGCTTCCAGCTGGGGCCTGCTGGGAAGTGCAGAGGGAAAATCAAACTGTAAGGGCTTTAAGAGGGATCACATCGCACTCCTGGAGTGTTTGCTTTGGTCCCAGTTTCCTATCTGGAACTCAGGCTCCTAATGAAGCCCAGCCAGGAGTTTGGGGAGCAGCTGTTATCAGTTCCCTGCACCTGCTGGCAGATGTGGGGCAGAAGGGGACGTGAGGCCGCTCAAAGGGGCTGTGCCCCACTGCAGAGCCCGAGCCAGGCCCAGCCAGCTCAGCCCAGGGTTTGTGCAAGTTCCTTCTGTGCAGGGCGGGTGCTCTCAGCCCCTTTCAAGCAGCCGTCAGCAGCAGCTGCCAACATCTGGAGCCTCCATCGGCCAGGAACTGTCCAGCTGCCAGCAGGAACGGGGGATCCCAGCCCCACAGCTCGTGTGGGAAGGGGAAGCCAGGCTCCTTGGAAAGCCCAGGAGGCTGCAAACACCCCGTGCTCTCTCAGACTCAGACCCTGTCCTGCTGGGCCCCAAACCATCCCCAGCAGCTCCGTGCCTGCAGCCAGCACTGCCGAGCGCTGAGAGCTGCCAGGATTTCCTGTCAGCCCAGAGCCAGAAACAAACTCTGGGCACTGGCAGCCACGGGGCCAGTTCTACCACGAAAGCACAGCTCTCCCTCAGCTCTCCTGCCAGGGTCTCCCAGGTTTCCTATTGGGAAGGCCAGCGGGCTCCTCCAGCACTCCTGGTTGTGGGCATGGCCCAAAGCTCGTCAAACCTCTGGCCAGCCAGGGCTTGCTCTGACTTTCTGTGACAGCAGAGATCCACAGCTTGGCTTTTCCATCTGGATTAGAGAGTCCTGTGACTGATTCAATCCATCACAGCTGCTGCACACACAGAGAATGCCACAGAATTCCTGCTCCCTTCCCTAAAGGGAGGCTACTGGCAGGGCTGGGGTTGGAGTTTATTGTTACAACATACTGAAACACTCAGCTCCAAAAGATAACAGGGATAAACGATGGCAGCTGGTTAACAACCCCGACTCCAAGCAGAGCCAACACGGGATTAATGGATAAAAGCCATCAGTTGGAGGTTCTGCATCAACAGCCCACGGGGAGAACCCTCAGAACCACCAGCCCCAGCTCACCAAACAGCTCGATGTAAACCTCCTGCAGCGTGTGGACACTGCAGAACTGGTTCAGCTCGTGGTGGATCTTGTTGAAGATGAGAGCCTTGTCATAGTCAGCCGTGTAGTTCTTGACAATGTCGTACACTGGAGAGGAGAGAGCACAGGGATGGAGCAGGGAGGGAGGGGGAGCAGGGAAAGGAGGCTGAGAACTCTCAGGGAAAACCCCGGAACTCAGTCAGGGCAGGGGCTGTGAAATGAGGGACCCCCCCTTACCCTCAACCCTCTGGTCAGGGCAGCTTTATTTAGTGCCAGTACTTTGTGGCACTGTCACCAGTGTCTGTCCTCTGCTCTGTGAACAGAAGGGTCTGAAGCAGCCCCAGGCCTCAGGCTGTGCTGGGGCTGCACACACACACAGAGCTCCCTGCTGAGCCAGGCACTCCAACGCTGAAAACCAAAGGATTTGGGAAAAGGCTGCTCAGATGGCTGTCCCTGGGCTGCAGAGGAGCCTCTGCTCACAGCCCCTGGCTCCCCCGACTCCAAACACTGCTGCACAAAGCTCAGGGGGGCTGGGGTGACACAGGTGAGAAAAGCAAGAAACAACAAACACCCCAAATTCCCGGGAGGGCAGCTCAGAGGGGACACCCCGAGCTCGGGGCTCTGCCAGGTGCTCGGGCACACCTGTGGGACAGCCTGGCTCCCAAGCAAGCACAGCCACAGCCTCTGCCCCTCCTGTCACTGCAGCACAGCCCCCGGGGCGCGTTGGGGCAGAGCCCTGACTCACCGGCGCTCTGGATGAGGAAATTCACCACCTCGATCCTGTCGAAATAAATCATCACTCCCCCACTGCAAAGGGAGAAAAGAGCAGTTGATGTTTGCTGCGGGCCGAGGGGGGCTCTCCCCTCCGGTGGGCTGGGTGTGGGACCCAGCCCGGCCTGCCCAGCACCCCGACACCCAGCACAGCCCGAACCCCCTGGGGTGGGGGCACTGACACAGCCCCGGGGGGCTCCTGGTCCTGCAGAGACCCTGCGGAGCCTCCCAGTGACCCCAGCTCGGGGCTGCACCGAAGTTCAGTCTCCGGGGAGCTTCCAGCCGGGATAAGGGCTGGGGTGGGTCAGAACCGAGCGTCTCACCTGGTGCCACACGGGACATTTTTCACCTCGTCCGTCTGCAGCGTGGTCTGGAGGGGATTGAAGGAAAGCGGCTTAAGAGAGGGATTTCCCGAGCACAAATCCCGCAGCCCGCGGGGCTCTGACACAGCCGCGTCCGCCGGGACNCGCCCCCGCCGCGCCCCCGCAACGCGGGCGCCGCCCCCGCCTCGCTCGGTCCCTCGTTCAGGGCTCAGCGGGCCCGTCCCGAGAGCCGCCTGTCCCCGGTACCGGGCACAGCCACACCCAGCCCCCTGCGACCACCCGGGCCCGGGCCCAGCAGCACCTGCACTGACTTGTAGGACGTGATGAAGGGCAGCATGAGGTGGAAGCCGGGCCCGCTGGTGGAGGTCAGCAACGCGCCGCCGCTGCGGAGGGAACGGGAGGGAGAGAGAG
>VYXD01004154.1:140590-151398 GCA_013397195.1 Hylia prasina | reverse complement strand
CGCCGCCACCGCCCCGCGCCGCCGCGCGGGGGAGAACCGCGGCACCGGCCCCGGCTCCAGCGGCTCCCCGGCCACCGCGCCGTGCCGCTGGCACAGCTCGGCACAGCTCGGCACGGCACGGCGCTGGTGGCGCGGCATGGCACGGCATCGCTGGCACAGTTTACCATGGCATGGGATGGCACTGCTGGCGCACCTTGGCATAGCTTGGCTGGAACACCTTAGCAGGGCATAGCGTGGCACTGCTAACACACCTGGGCATGGCTGACACGAGATGGCACAGCTTGGAATGGCACAGCTTGGAACGGCACAGCTCAGCACCCCAGTGGCTCCTGCACCCAAACCTGTGCCCAGTGCCTGTGTCCTGCCCCTGCCCTGACCCGGCACCTGTGCCCCGTCCCGGTGCCACCCAAGGCGAGGGGCTGACCTTAACTCAGGGCTCTCACAAAGTGACAATTCCCTTATGAACCTACAACTCCTTTTTTTTTCCCAAGCATTTTCTCCTTTCTTTGGTTTGCTGAGTCTTAAAAATCTTCAGGTGCCAGTGCAGGCTGCTAAATAACTAATTAACTTCCAACAATTAACTTCCTATTTCTAGTTACCTTTTCCAGACATCCTTGAATTAATTTCACAAACCCCTGGGGCTTCAGTTTTGCAGGGGGCTGAAAACCAGCCGAGCTCAGCCAGGCTCTGTCCCTGAGGAGCCAAGGCAATGGATAAATCCTGGAGCTCTGTCCAAGTGATGTCCTGCATGTGAGGCTGTGGGGCCCAGGTGGGGTGAGAGCTCCTTCCCTGGCTCTCCTGGGAGCTGTGGGAGAATGGGGGCTTGAGGGGAGATGTGCAATGGGATGGGGATGTGGAGGGTCAGGATAAAATCGTGGGGCCAGGATGGGATGAGAACTGAGGACCTTCGGCCTGAAGAAAGGCGATGTGGGGCTAGATCCCCACTCCGGCCCCACCTCTGCCCTCCCTGGGTTTGTGTTTCAGGTCCCTCCTGCCTACCCAGCAAGGGAGAGGGGAAAGGGGGAGAGACAGACACCTCTAATTAATCATATTAACTCCTGACAGATGCTTTGTGTTCCAACAATGTTGCTATTATTAAGTTCATGTGCCCACCCCTCTCCAGGCCCGCTGCTCCGGGTTCTGGGAAAAAAGGCTTTGCTGGATTTCCCCAGTGAGTGCTGGCATCGCCCAGCGCAGCCTGACATCCAGTCCGGCTTGTCCAACCACTATCAATCACACCCAGGGTCAGACCTGTCAATTTCCCCTCTTTGTGAGGCTTTTTTCTTCTCTTTTTTTTGCTCTCCCAGGGCTGACCGCAGGATTGATTCAGTCCGGACAGCGGGATGTAAGCGGAGAGGCGCTGCCCTTCAAAGGAGCCATTCAAGGAAGGAGGAAACAGAAAAAAAGGCTTTCCTCAAAGTCGCTCGAGTTGTTCGCCAACAACAACACGGCCTTCTCAGAGAAACCTCAAACCAGGTGGGACAAGTGCGTAAGAGCAGCGGCGGTGCCGGGGCACAGCGATGCCCCCGGGGCTGTTTGTCCTGCCCCAACCCCGGGTCATGCCCAAGGCCTGATCCTGCCCCGGTGCTGGCACACAGACACCATTTCTGGATCAGCTGCTGCATTAAAGCTTCACCAGAGGGATGTCCTGGGTAATCTTGCTCCACGCTCGTGCCCTTCCCGGAGCTGGTTGGATCCTTTGCTCTAAAATCCACGAGGATCCTGTTTTTATTAAGGAGAACGGTGACCAGAGGGGAGAAAGTTAAACTTCCCTGTTCCATGTCCAGTTAGGCTCCATGACAAGCCCCTCTCTGCTCAGAGATTGCACAAGTTCAAATAAAAGCAGCGAGACCCTTGCCCAACAAAAATAACACCAGCACCAAAGGAAAAGCAAAATATTTGGAATGGAAGCAAAGCCAAAGAAGATCAGAAGCCTCGGGGAGCACTTTCACCGATGACTGATGAAGTTTTCATCCCTGAGCAGGACTTGCCTTACCTGGGCTGCCGTTAAGGAGGTTGGATTTTGCCAAGGACGAGTTCCTGTGCAGAGCCCAGGGACTCCAATGTCACTGCGACCTGTGAAGCGAGGCCGGGGAGGAGGGAATTGGGTCTTTGTTTACCTTCAAGATCTTCCAGTAACTTGGGATGAGTCTAAGCAGGGAGTTTCCTGCCCCATGGTCCTGCCATCCTGAGTGCCAAGGGGTGCAGAGCAGGAGGGAGAGAATTGTGGTGGGATAAGACATGAATTGAAATCGCTGTAACTCTCCTCTGCTGGGTTTGACTGGAATAAATCTCTCCTGTCTCATTGCTGCTGGACACAGTTTAAGGGAAAACAGGATAAGGGGAGCTGGGGGCGTGTGGGGTGGGGGGGTCAGGCACCATCTCCCACCTGTGCAGGGCAGTGAGGGGACAGATGCCCTGAGGGACAGGGCAGAGGGACAGGACAGCCTGGGGGGGTCCCTGGGGGGGTCCCACGGAGGTTCCAGTCAGTGTGGGGGGAGCTGGGGGTGGCTGCAGGATGAGGATCCGGGGCACATCCCAAATCCGAGCCTTTATCTGCCCCTCGTTCACCTGCCATTTCCCAGGTAAACCCTCCCTCGCCCGCCCCGCAGCCCCTCCAGCTGCTCCGTGCAGCAAAACCTTCCGAGTCAGCGTTTTCCCTGCCCTGCTCCACCCCCGAGTCCCTCCACTCCCCAGGCAGCACCAGCCCAGGCCTTGCTTTTAGCTGCAGAACAAGTGCATAAAAATGATCTTATTTATTACAGGAGACATGTTTTAAAACAACTGACAAAATTGCAAGATGTAAAACGACAAGCAAGTGCTTTTTCTTTTTTAAGCCCGTATAGACTCCTGGCAATGATAAAAATAGTGTTTTCTTTTTTAAAGTTGGAATTAATCTTTCTTTCCAAAGCAATCATGTAGCAGGAAAAGCAGGAAGACACTTGGATATTAACTGATGCTCGCTGGTGATGGTTAGTTATGGAATGGCCGGGTCTGGCTTCCCTCCGCAGAGCCATTAACGCTGCAAACATTAAAGCAGAAAAAGGTGAAGGGTTTTTTTCCCCTCCCCTGCTGCCTTGATGTGTGACTAACAGCTGCTTTTCTCTGTGACAAAGCAGTGGGGTCTTCCTGTTGTTGATGTAATGAAGCTGTTTCCTGGTGGGAAATTGTACGGGATAAATTGCAGAAGGGGGGAGGAGAACATCCCACACTCACCCGGGAGCTCTGGGGGAGGGAGGGAGGGAGCTCAGGTGCTCAGGGCTGCCCGGGGTCACTTCACTGGGGCGTTTTTGGGGGGTTTGCCTGTTTATCTCCAAGTTTTCGGCCGTGCCATCAGCGTGAGGGTCTGCACAGCCCTGGGATGTAGCCAGGACAGTTTGGGGTGTTCTCTGTGCTGACCCCCGTGATCACCCCGCGCAGCAGCCAAGCTCCCGTGCCTCAGTTTCCCTGTCTCTGAAGCGGGGGGTGATGGTGACCCCCCCAATCTCCATCACTGTCAGCACTGGAACCCCCCAAAATCGCAGTGGGGACCCCCAGCGCTTCCCTGGGCTGCCACTTTGGGGGATCGGCCTCAGTGGGTTCACTGAGTCCTCAGACACCCACAAAAAAATCCACCTTCACCCCTGGCTTCCTTTTCTTCTTTGCCAGTATTAGTTAATTAAACTATGCAAATGAAACCAACTTAATTTCTATAAAACCAGGGCCAGAGCCTCAAACCATTCAGTGCAGCTCATCTGGCACGTACGTCACAGAAAATGTTTGGAGCAACTCTAATAAAAATGAAAAAGGCTGTAAATCAAGTTTAATTTATTCATTTTCTGTATATGGTATGAAAGCATGCCAAAATCAGATTATTTATGAGCCCTTCATAACAATAGGCATTTTTATTGGTTGCAAATGACAAAAGGGGTTCTCAGAGGGATTTTTTTCTTCTTTTAAATTTTTTGAATGCCTCTTCAGAAACATTTATTTTTTGGACTCTATGATCTCAAAGAAAAATATTTAATCATTGATACAGTAAAAATAATTTATATTTTGATAGTGAAAAACACATCAGTCTTTACAACATAAATAGACAGAGCTAATCCAGCCCAAAGGCTCAGGCGAATGCTACCCCACAGGTTAGAGGAAAAGGCTGTGATTTATACCCACATCCTTAAATTTCCCATTAAGAGCATAATCCCCTGTAAGTCTTTCACAAAATGTCTGAGCCACTTGCTTTTTGCAGAGCCTTTGGTGGGTCAGGGGCTGCACACCTGCTCTGTGCACACGATCACACACCCACACTCACTCGAGCTGTGCCCACCCAGGGTAATCCACAAACTCTTGGTGTGTAACTCTCCCTGCCAGGAGACCCGGCAGGTAACACACCCCGACACCAAAAATCACCCACAAACCCACTGTGGGCTGGTTCTGCCTCTACTTTGAGCTCGTCTCTACCATCTCTTGTCCATGTGGTGGCACAGCTGGAGCCAGGGGTGTGTGTGGGCTCGGGCACGGCGGCACACCCGGGGCAGGAGCTCACTGACAGCCTGGACTGGCCTGGGATGCTCCTGTCGGTGTCAGCGCTGCCACCTGAGGCTGCTGGCCCTGGGGACAGGGACAAGGCTGTGAGTACAGCCAAGCCCCCGGGTCCGTGTGGCTGGGGACAGCACGGGGAGGTCCTGTCCCTGGTGCCCTCCTGCCTGTGACATCCTGGGCATCGTGGCCGCAGCCGCCGGGCAGCAGGAGGGGGCAGGGGCACCCCGAAACTCCTGTGGAGGGAAACAAAAGCCTGGCTGGGTCGTGCAGGGGGGCTCGGCTTTGCCGGAGGGCTCTGGGTGAGGAGGGGCACCCTCCCCTGCAGGAACAGGAGCTTTCTGTGCGCCGGCCCGGCCCGGCCTGGGAATAAAAACCACCAAGAGGAGAAAAGAGGGAACCCCCTCCCCGGGAGAATTAGCATCCAGGATCTGTCAGTCACTGGGAGCTTTTGGTAAAAGGGGCCCCTTGTCAACCTCTGCCTTTGATGTGACTGGGACGGAGGTGCTCAATTAAAAGCCTATCAGTCTGTAAGTAAATCAACGCCTATCAGGCTTGTCACATCAAACAAACGATTATTGCACGAACCCGCCCACCCCATTAATCTGGCTGTTCCTTCTTGACAGCTCAGGGTCAGGGCACTGTAAATCCTGCACTGGATTGCAGCCACCTGGAGCAGGATTAAAGCAGCCCCGCAGCATGTGCTGCTGCACCCAATTGCTCCCTGGCAGCGGGAGGCTGCGCCCGGGGGCACCCGTGGGTGGGGGGGGCCCGGCGTGGGGCGGGGGTCCCCACCAGAGCTCGGTTTTGCAAGGTCACAGGCGGTGTCACCGTGGTTTGGTGGCACCACGTGGCCATCGTGGCACACGTTGTGCTGTGCTGGTTCCAGGGATGCTCAACACCCATTTCGGGATGCTGGGCACCGAGAGGATGTGGGAGCAGCTCCAAAGGCTCCTGGGTGCTCTGGGAAGTTGTTGTCCCCAGGGATGGTCCCACACAGCCCCTCAGTGACACCCTGAGGGTGGACGGTCACACTGGGCTGGTCCGAACCCCGACGTGCTCTGGGCAGGCACAGTGACCCCCGTGAGCAGAGCAGGGACTGACCTCGGGCAGCCTCGGGTAACTCTCGAAGGGAAAGAAACCAACAGGTTGAGCTTTCAGATGCTCCTTGGGTCGGGATTAGCAGCAGCAGTCCCGGGGACACTGGCTGTTCCCGTGAAGACAAGCGGGGACTGCAGCCCAGGTACTGGCGCTGGCCGGGCTGCGCTGGAGCCGGCGCGGGCGGGAGCGGCCGGGCCCTCCTCCAGAACAAGCCGTGCTCTTCAGGGGGAGGCAGAATCCAAACTGCCCTGAAAAGCCTCAGAGCCGCGGTGGGAGCAGCCTCGGGGCAGCCAGAGCTTGTGACTCCTGTGCACAGGCAGAGGATTTTCATAAAGGGAAGGCAAAGTCTTGGATCACATGAGGGCTGTGCCATGGAGCGGGCGCGGGCCGAGCCCCGGGTTTTGGGAAGGGGTTCGGTGCTCCTGTCCCTCCTTGGGCTCGGCTGTCCCCATGGGCTGGCCAGAGATGGGATCTGTGCTCTGGGGCTGTGGGGGCACAGGGGCTGCCCTGCCCAGGTGGTGCCAGCCCAGGAGCATCTCCGGGGTGGCTGGTGGCCAGAGGCTGCAGGAGGCTGTGCAGGAGGGAGGGACTGTGCTCCCCTTCTGCCCAGGCCTATTATTAGTATTTTCCCTCTCCCGCCGAGCCTGGCGCCTGGTAATGCAGCTCTGGCTGCCTCTCAGGGCGGCAGCTGTGAGCCGGGGCTGGGACTGACCGTGCCAGGGACTGACGCTGGCCCCGGGGGCTCCGGGAGCTCACCCCACAGCGATGGGACCCCAGCGCCCCAGGGCTGCCCTCCCTGCCCCAGTGTCCCGTTTCCAGGGGCAGGGGTGTCTCTGAGCGGGGACAGTCCCTGAGAGCTCCTGGCACCCCTAAAAACAGCTCACAGCACTGGAGGGGGAGAGGGGCTTCACACAGCTCAGCAAAGAAATCCAAGCTGAGAGGGGCTTCACACAGCTCAGCAAAGAAATCCAGGCTGAGAGGGGCTTCACACAGCTCAGCAAAGAAATCCAAGCTGCTGCGGCCTCGTGTGGGGAGGGGACAGCTGGGACAGCGGGCCGGTGCCAGCAGAGGTGACACCACACAGGAGACAGACTGTCACCGTGGCACGTTTGATACGGTGACACCAAATCTTTGCCGATAAGCGGTGTCACCTCGGCAGGGAGAGCCGTCACCCCTCACCCGTGTTGCTCTCCCACCGCGTCAGGCAACGCCTGCTGTCCCCGGGAGATAAACCCTGCGCTCCTGCCGTGCCCTGCGGGCCCTGCCTGGCCCCGGCCCCGCGCTGGGAGATGCTCCAGCTGGTGGGAGGGAGCAAAGGAAGTTCCCCGTGTCACCCACTGTCCCATCCCAGTGTGGGGAGAAGTGCCGGGGGTGCACAGCCGGGGGGATCTGGCCCCCAGGAGTTTATCTCCCACGCATGATCAATGCCGAGTTTAAGTAAGGTTTATTGGTATCTGTAATTTAACATGACATATTTCTAACACGAATTACTCTGAGATCATCGTGTGCATAAAATATGACAGGAATCTTTTAAGTGCAAGCATAGTTCTCAGTTAATTTAATAACTGGGATGGAAAATGGAATAGCATTAAATTTAATATTTTACATAATGCTCCTACACTTCCTTCACTTGCCGCTGGCATCATTTGTTTTCCCTTCTTCCTCATTTACAGCCCACTCAGCCCGAATTGTCCTGGAGCGTGGCCAGGGAGGGAGGTGCTGACCCCCGGCCGGGCCGCGGGGAGCAGCCCGGGCAGCCGGAGCTGGGGGGATGTGGGGGGATGCTCTGCCCTCCCCTGGGCTCCCCCCGGACCGGGCTGCTCCGGCGCTCTCTGGGCTCCGGGCTCGTGGCACGCCCTGAGACCCCAGACCCGAAGCAGCCGCGGTCAGACCGGCCCTGGGCAGCCCCCAGGACCCTTCCCGGGGCAGCGGCCCGTGCTCCACGCCGGGTTTTGTGTTGGCCGGGGGATTTGGGAGCCCGTGCTCTGCAGAAGGGATCGATGCGGCTCTTAGCCTTGTCCCTTCCTATTGAGCCTCAGCGGTGATTTAAGGGGCTCCGGTGACGCGGCGCTGCCGCCGCGGACAAGGTGTTAACACCGATCCGGAGGGGCCGGCGGGGTCCGGCCGTGTCTGCTCCGCTTGGGAGGGTCCCCAGGCCGCGCTGAAAGCGGGGATTGCCGGGGGGGCGAGGCGGGGACCCGCCGGGAGCGGCCGGCTCTTCACCGGAGAGTAGCAGAGCCTGACAGCGCCGTAACTCTCTCCTGCTAAGGAGATGAGCTTGCAATAAAGCAAGGAGCGCATTAGAGGTAACGAGACAAAATGGCAGGGTTTGGAAAGCCCGGCAAAGCAATAATCCAGGCTGGAACAGAGGGAGCACTCAGCTCACCTCTGCTCCTGGAAACGCTGCCAGAACTGTTCTTTACTGTGACTTGGAAAGTCTCGGCCGCGGGTTTCAACACCTCGAGCTCACACCACATCATGCAAAAGTTAATTCTACTTTCAGGCTGATGTCAACATTCCCCTTTATTGCCACGGCGAAATGTGAAGACTACATTAATTTGCATTTGCTGTGTGCAAGTAACGTGTTCCAGATAATCACAGTAACTCCTCTAAGGTATAGACGAGAATTTCCTGGATAATGTGCAGGATGGAAAAAGCCGACGGGGCCCAGGAGAAGGAAACGCCATTGTGTGTTTTCATAACTCCACCTGGAAGCAGCACAGCCCAGAAATGCAGGCTGCAGCCCTCGCTGTGGAGGGGGTGATTCGGGGGCCTGGGCTGGGCACTGGCACCCACTTGCTGTGGGAGCATCTCCCAGGGCCCCGGGGGGCATCAGGAGTGACCACGGAACACGAAGGGAAGGGAGATTCTGCTCCCAGACAGCTCCTAACACCTGGCAGCTGCTTCTCCATGTAACGAACAACCCATTGCCAGCTGGAGGCCGAAGGAAAATGTTGCTCTAAGGAATGTGCTGGAAACATGGATGCTCCTGCCCGGGGTGGTAGCGACCCTTTGTCCGTGGAGCTGGGAAATGGATGGAGCCCCAGGTGCCCTCGCAGGAGCTGCCTCGTGCCCCACAGTAAATAACTGGCCCAGAGGATCCTCCTGTGCCTGAGCTGGGATGCAGCGGCCAGGGAATGGATTTTCCATCTCCCCTGAGGAATGGCGTGCCCGAGCCGACGGCAGTGATCACACATCACAGCCCAAGGCTGCCAAAGGCTCCCCAGACCCACAGCCCGGCTGCAGGAATGTGCTGCAAGGAGAGCAGGGCGGCCTGGCCGGGGCTGGGGGCTCAGTGCCGGGCTGTGGCAGGGGCAGGGGACCCTTCCAGGGGGTCCCACGCCGTGTCCCCTCCCCACGGCTGCGCTGGCCACACGCCTGGCACTAAACTGTGTGCTGGGATGCGGCGATGGCGTGTGGGAGCCATGAATTCATTTCCATTTATGATCTGTTATGATGATACCCCTGAAGGATAAAAGTCTATACATAATAATCTCCCTCTTCAGCTTTGTTAACAACTTCAATTAACAGGGAGCCGTGTAATGCTTCATCAGCCGCTCGGATTACAGATGAAATTAAGCCATCATATTTATGAACTACGCAGTGAGTTCGAGGAGGACTCCACATATTTTACATTTAATAACTTGCCCTCTCATTTTATTTATAACGTTAATAATGATTTGGTGGCTGCTTTGGGGTGAAACAGCAATGACAGAGCGAGGTGGCCGGGTGGGAGGGAAGCTCCAGAGCCCGGCCATGCCCCTCCCCCCTCTGCTCCCTCCCCTTTGATTTTCCATTAAATCCCCCTCTGAACACAGCGACTTCTCCATGGAATTGCTTTCCACTCAGCGCTTTTCAAGCTGGGATGAGGATTAATGATTGAATCCCGCACCCACCAGCCGGGGCACGTGCCCTGTGCCCGGGGTGTCCCCAGGTCTGGGGACATTCCAGAGGTTCTGATGCCCCAAGGAGGATGGATGCCCAATGCTTCACACGAAGGGATAGAGCTTTGCCACGGGGAAAACCAGAAACGCCCTTCCCTGAAGCGGGGAGGGGCAGTGGGAGGTGTGGGGGAGCCTCCCCTGCACACCCCACGTCTCCCCATCCCTCCCACCCTGCCCGGCCCAGCGGGGCCTGCGGGACGGTTTTGGGGTCCCTGCCAGGGACTCCCACTGTCACCCCCCTGTCTGGCCCGGCTGGGAACACCGCGCGTCCTCCCCGGCTGTCTGCAGCCCTGGCACAGCCAGGCTGAGCAAGGTTAATTAATTTGAGCGGAGGCTGAAGCCCCGAAGATGGGGAGCAGTGCACTGAAAGATGATGCCTGGCAAAAATCATTAGAAGCATCTTTCAACAATCTATACGCCGTTATCGATCCTGTTATAGATCATGTTCCTTCCCCCTTTTTTGCAGGATCTTCTGGATCAATACAGCAAGTGCATTGAGACTGTAGCAACACATTTAAAACCTTATAAAAGGTTATTTAGTTGCTAACAGTGCAGCAGTTTCTGCAAAGCCTGCCAAAAGGTTACAGCTTTTTGGGCATCATAAATTACAGACGACAGGGAAAAAAAGTAAGTGCGGTTTTCTTTATTGTCTGGGTGATGGATGGGCTCCTGAACAAGACACAAAATACATCATATCACCTTTAATGGGACCACATTTCTGTAGCCATAACTCACAATTTTAAAATAGAAAATGGTGAAATATGGCGTTGTATATTCCACTCCTGACATATTTATGAGTCCTTCCCTTCTTATAAATACAGTGATTGCTATTTCAAAGCAGCACGTCAGGTATGAGCAGAGCACAAACAGCTGGAGCGAGTGAAAAATTATGGCCAGAGTTGGACATTTTCAAAAAGTCTCTCTAGCAGCAGTAAATTTACAATGTTTGCACTAACTGTTATTAAAACCAAATCCATATCTTGGCAACAGGACTCCAGCTGGAGTGACGGTGGCGCTGACAGCCCGGGCTGCTCCTGGGGAAGCGTTAAAAGCTCTGGGAGGGCCGGGGGTCCCGCAGGGGCGGAGCCCGGGGGCAAAACCCCCGACAGGTCCTGGAGGTGAGCCCCGCCCTGGCACCGAACGGCGCCGAGGGGCAGGGAAAGGAGGATGGAGGTGGGGATGGATGTGGGATGGAGCTGGGATGGAGGTGAGGGTGGAGCTGGGATGGAGGTGGGATGGAGCTGG
>VYXD01004154.1:101128-115052 GCA_013397195.1 Hylia prasina | reverse complement strand
TGGTCACCTTGTCCCCCTCCACCTCCTCCAGCCCGAAGGGTTGTTGGTGGGCTCAGGTTGGGGCAGACAATGGGGTACCCTGGGTGGTGTCCCCACCTCTCCCTGCTGTCACTGTCCTGCTGAGGGCCTGCACCAGCAGCCCCATGGCCGTTTGTCACCAGCCTGGCACAACCGGAGGCACAGAACCATCAAGGCTGGAGATCTCCAAAATCATCCAGTCCGGCCATCCACCCAGCACCACCATAATCACCCCTAAACCACGTCCCCGAGTGCCACACCCTGACCCCAAGTGCCACACCCTGACAGCAGAAGAGCAGGCAGCCGCACTACAAGGTGTCCTCTGTGGGGACACGGGCCAGCCAGCCCCTTCCCAGCAGGATTCCAGACCAAACCCACCAGAACCAGGCAGGGATCGGGTCCCGGCTGGCCTCTCACAGCAGCCCCAGCGCCCTGACGACTGCTCCTGGGGCTGTGGTCACTCCCTGTGGGCACTGCCAGCTGCCCCTGCCTGTGAGTGGCGTGGGCACCTCCTCCCGGGTTATTCTCAGCCCTGACATTTGTGCCAAGCAGGCAGAGCACGTCCCCCCTGCTGCAGCGGGAGGGGTCCCTGTGCAGCCTGAAAGAGGATCCCAGCGTCTCTGCTTTCAGCCTGACCTTGAAACCAGAGCAGGGAGCTGAGCCCCCCTGGATCACACCCCGGTGCGGGGGGAAGCAGTGGGAGCGCCTGGCACACCCCGGGCAGGGCCAGCAGCGCTGGGTGACAGCAGGGACGGTCCCAGCAATGCTCAGACCAGCCCAAAACCTGCTCTGCAGGAGCTGCTCTGGGCAACGGGGGCAAGGGCGCCCCAGGGATGGTGGGCAAGGGGCTTCTCATGGCTGCTGGCTCCCAGGGCCTGCTGGAGACTCCCTGGATCTGGTGCTGTTCCCATTACTTTTTCTCCCAGCTTTGCACAGAGATGGTTTCCATGATGTCTCAGGAGACGGTTTGGTTCATACAAGCAGTGAATGTTCCGATTTTGGGGAGAAAAGGTCTCATGAAGCTAGAGACAAGCATGGGAAAGCCCTTCTCCATGCTGCAGGGATGTAACAAAAACAAATTTCCAAGAGCCGGGGACAGGCGCGGGAAGGCTGTAATGTGGTGTCCTGTTTCCTAATCTCTCCAGTAAGGAAGCAGTGTGTTGAATTTAAAATATCCCTCTGGTAAATGCTAACTATTTAAAGAGTGCTAGGGTCTTAGAAATGCAAAACAAAGATTTGTTGATTAAAAACACATGGTTTGTTCTGGAGGCACGAGTAGCCAGAAAAATCAGTTCTGACAGTATTTTGGCTTTTTCAATCCCACAAGACATGATGGTGATTTATTATAGTGATGTCAGCTGTGGTTGAAAAAAGTTCTCTGTGTTGTCTTAATAAAAGAGCTTTACCTTGAAATCATTAAACTCTCAGCCTGTTTATTTGAAGCGATGACTGTGAATGTGAATGGTCCCCTCTAAATCACCGGCCCCGAGCGGGAACATCTGCGCACGGGGCGGTGACAGCCCGGAGCTGGCCTGGCTGATGGGAGGGCCGTGATGGATCTGATTAGCCGGGCTTTGAGACCTGGAGGGGAGATAAGAACACCAGGCAGGGAGGGGAGCCCCCCCAGCACAGAGGGAGGGGGAGTTGGAAGGACAGCAGGGTCTGTCTGTCTGTCTTCTCCTGCCGTCCCTGCAGGCTCCCCCCTGCTGCCTCTGCAGCCCCCTGTGCCCACTGGGACAAAGCCCAGCATCGGTTCTCTAGGAGGGGCCTGGGGGCTGCAAATGCTCCTCACCAAAGGTGTGCCTTGCTGTGTCCCCATGGGCACAGCTGAGGAGCTCTGGCAGCTTCAGAGCAGCACCAGGAGTTGGGAGTGCTGGATCTGGTAACTCGGCTGATTTCCAGCTGCACAGAGCTTTGCTCAGAAACCTCTGAGCACATCAGAGAACCCCAGAATGATTTGGGTTGGAAGGGATCTTAAAGCCCATCTCATTTCAACCCTCAGCCCAGGCTGCTCCAAGCCCCATCCTTGGCCTTAGACACTTCCAGGCACGGCGCAGTGCACAAGTTTACAAGTTTTCAATATTATTCTCCCAAAGAGACGTGCAAGGTGGGGTTAATGTGCCAGCTCTGTCCCAGGAGCCAGGCAGCAGGGACGGACAGGAGCTGGGGATGGCAGGTGTCTGACACCATCCTGGGGGCTGCAGGATCCCCGGCAGCCCGGCCCTGCCACGAGCCCTTTCCCTGGTGTCTGGCAGCAGCTGAGCACTGAGCAATATTTACTTCCTGGGTAAACAGTTGTAATCTCCCTAACCAGAGTTTATTGCAGAGAAGTGAGTTAAATTCCTCCTGGATAATCCCCGCCTGCTGTGGTTTCCTGAGCAGGAGATTTTGGGATGCCTTTCGGTGTAAATGAGTGCTCGGGGCTGGAGGGTGATGAAGGCTGGGTCTGAGGGACAGAGGTGCCGGTCCCACCACTCCAGAGACTGCTGGGACTGGGGCAGTGAGAGGGCCAAGGGCCTCCTCTGAGAGCTGGGACGGACTGGGACAGACTGGGAGTGCTGGGATCCATGGCAGGTATTGCTGGAAGGCAATTCCTCACCCTGGAGCCTCCTTCCAGGTGGGAGAGCCGCAGGTGAGACCCCCAAGCCCACGAGGGTGCCCACCCTGGGTGCCAGTGCCAGAGACCCTCCCTGCCCCATCCTCATCACAGCAGAGCCTCACAGCAGGAATTACAGGAGGAACAATACAGATGTTGAAAGATCCCCCGGGCGGGTTGTTTACACTGAAATCCCCGGTATCTGGAGCCTGGGATGGAACAGCACAGGCCGAACCCTGACCCTGGGAATGTTACCAGAGACGAGACGCTTGGCAGGTACTCACATCCCATATATTATCTGCTGCAGCTACAAGAAATATATTTTCCCATCAGCGTGATTATTTTTATTTGACTTTTAAGTCGAGCAGGAAGCCGGCGTGGCTCCCATCCATCAGCACTGAGGCCATTAGAAAATTAACCAAGCTTAATAAACTTCCTGCACAGCTCGCTTCTGCAGCTGCACATCTACAGGAAAACAAATATATTGACTGGCTCCCCATGGAAGCACATCGCTAAATAAGACTCGTTGGAAGTGAGGAATGGCCGGGGATGATCCCAGCGTGGCTGTTACTGGGCTGGAAATGCTTGTGCAGAGCTGAGGTTTCAGAAACCCCCCCGACATTCACGGTGCTGGGAGATGCCCAGGGGGAGGAGGGGTGGGATTTACCAACTGGGTGGTAACAACTTCATCCCGTGGAGATGCCAGTCTGCGGAACGGGAGAGCTCCTGCTGATTTCTCCAGGGGCAGGACCAAACCTGGGGTGTCCCAGCGGGGATGTCCAAGTGCTCCGTGCTGGGAGCCACGGCCTGGCCTGGCTTTGCTGTTTGCTGATCACTTGCAGAGGGATTTCAGGGAGCTTTGGCAGGTGGGGCCCGCCTGGGCTGCCTGGCACGGTGCTGTGCCGAAGGGCAGAGATGTTCTGGCACCTCCAGGGCAGCAGGACTGAGCCCACAGCAGGCAGGGGAGACCAGCAGCACCTCCCTCCTCTGCTCTCCTGCAGAGCCATCACATCCTGGCTGCGTGGGGAGCAGCACTGCAGGCTGGGGAGAAGGCAGGGAGTCTGTCCACAGCTGGAATCGAGTGGAAGGAGCTCACAGGGCAGCCTCCCCTGCAGCGGAGGGAGATGGGCAGGTTGTAACCACACTGTCACGGGTGTTCAGCTCCGAGGTTTCACTCAGTCATTAGATCCACCTGGAGACACTCTCAGTGCTGCAGACGTGGCTCCAGGAGCTTCATGCAATGTGTGACTGCCAAATCAATCTCTTCCCAGCAGGCAGAATGAACTGGCTGCTCACGTCTGTGTGTCTCAAAAGAGGAGATGCAATAAAAAAGGGAATTCAGCTGGGTACAAGACCTCATCTCCTTCCCTTGGCGTGCCTGGATGCCTCTTCATCTCCTCTTCAAACACCCATCCGACAGTTTCAGCCAGGGGCCCGAATCCCTGGATGCAAGGCAGGGAATGGGAAGGGTTTGTGTTTCCTTTCCTCCAGTCCTGCTGCTGCCTCTGCACAGACCCAGAGCCCCAGGGCAGCCCTGCTCTGCTGTGGGTGTTCACACCCCTGGGCACACCAGTCACAGACAGGAAGGGAGCTGAGCAGAGCCCTTGGAAGCTTTTGGGGCTGTGGATGAGGGTGAGTCTGGCAGAGCATTCCCTGAGCGTCCCAGGGCCCAGCACGGGTGGGGAACCACAGCAGAGGGAAAGGAGAAAATACCAGCAAAACCCCGAAAACACCACCAAAACGCCACCAAAATGCCAGCACAGCAAAGAGGGGCTGAGGGTGACACCTCCCCCGGCTCAGGGTGAGGAGAGGGTCTCACTGAGGGGATTTTGTGGCTGGATCCACGGCACAGCACCGGGTCCCAGGCCCCAGTGGGAGCTGCAGCCCCCGAGCACCTGCCCCAGCACGTCCCCACCGTGTCACAGCTACAGGCTGGGGAGTGTGGGGGGCCCAAAGCCCCCAGACCTCGGCCCGGGGGGGCCGGGGGGGCCGGGGCTGTGGGGTGAGGGAGGGTCGCTCCCTTCCTCGCGTGTCTACAGGCAAATTAAAAATTAAATAAATAAATTTGCTAGTTTACAAATAGAACTGTTACTTGTTACTCACAGTATTAACAGTCTCCTTTTATTTTTTTTCCCCCTTTTTTTTTCCGAGGCTGTGAAAGACGTTTGTTTCAGTTGCCAACATCTCTACAGAACTAATGTGGGTGGATTGTGACAGATATAATTTCTCCATCCTACAGTTTCATCAACTTGAGTTCTGTTAAACTATACCCGCTGGGCTTAGCTCCTTTTAAAGTTTCCGCTTTGACAGGTAGATTTATTAGTCTTGAAATTTGTACAAATCAGATGTCACTCGTGGCAACTTGTCAAAATGTCAGTCTGGTGAGGGAGGCATGAAAGGATTTTCTGGAGAGAGACGGGAGGCAGGCTTGAAAGAGCTCGAGCAAGGCAGAAGAAAGGAGCTGGGAGGGATTGCAGCCTGCTTGATCCTGGGGGTTTTACTTTATTAAATATCTAGCGCCATACAGTGGGAGATGCTGCTGGATCCTGCCCGCCAAGACATCAAGGCTGTCAACATCCGCTGACGGCTCCGGCGCTCCCGGCTGCCTTCCGCAGCTTGTTACGGATATTTAGGGCAGGGGTGAGGGTGGGGAGGGGAAGGTTCAGCCGGGTTTGAAATGCCCCATTACCGCCCTGACCAGGCGAGATCCTCGCAGGGGCTCTGCTGGTGAGCGGCGGCTCCGTGCGCCTGTGCCAGGGGAGGGGGCACCTGCCACCGGCACCCCCCGGCCCTCTGCAGCCCTGGCGGCCTTCGGAGAGCCCCCAGGGCCTCGTGTGGCTGCAGGAAGCCCGGGGGAAACACCCGGGGCTGCCTGGCACCAGGCAGTGTCCTTTATCCAGGTGTTTTCCCCGTGGCACTGGCAGTGGTGTTGCAGGAACCGCTGCTGGGGTGTCCCCCGATCCTTCCCCGGGTGCGGATGGGATCAGCCACTGCCCGGGGTCCAGGTGTGCACACCCAGGTGTGCCCGAGCCCCGGGAATGCTGGGCTGGCACAGCCCCGCTCCCGGCACTGTGCTGGGACAGACGGGGCACCTGGACACACGGACACGCCCTGCTGCACCCGCCTGGCCAGCTGCACACGGCAGAATCGGCCTCCCAGCCCGCGGGCTCCTGTGCAGCAGCTCCTGAAAGCTCCTGGAAGTGGCCAAGGAAGAGCAGCAGCCACTCCGACCCAATAATTTTAACTGAAGTTTTTTCATGGAATAAATTTAGAGTTGTTGAAATGAAAACTTAAAAGAAGTTATCTTAAAAAAAAAATGCCGCAATTTAAAAAACATTATTTTGATTACCAGTTCCAAGAAGATCAGGAAAATCTCCACCGAAACTAACATTTTTTCATGAATATTTACACTTTGTTTGAAAAATCTGTTTTGGCTGAAAAGACGTTTGTTGATGTTTGCTTGGCAGGCAGTGTCGCTCCCCAGTGACGTGGGGACCTGGAGTGGGGACTGGAGTGGGGACTGGAGTGGGGACTGGAGTGGGGCAGGATTTTGGTGCTGTGGCCCCAGCGGGGTCACAGGAACAGAGCTGGGCACGGATGGGCCTCTCCAAACTGCAGAGCCACAGACAGGGGTGGGACAGGCCCCGTCCTGTCCCCCTCCCTCCTCTGGGGATGCTGGGGTTGATCTCAGCCCAAAGTTCCCAGCAGGGACAGCCCCTCCTGCAGGCTCCCAGGGCTGCTCCGACATTCCCGCCCGTCCCGGGGCTCCCCTGGGACTCTCCCGTGTGTCCCATGAGGAGTGACACCGTGTGCCCCATGGGGAGTGACACCGTGTGCCCCATGGGGAGTGACACCGTGTGTCCCATTCAGAGTGACACTGTGTGCTCCATGGGAGTGACACCGTGTGTCCCATTCAGAGTGACACCGTGTGTCCCATGGGGAGTGACACCGTGTGCTCCATAGGGAGTGACACCGTGTGCCCCATGGGAGTGACACCGTGTGCCCCATTCAGAGTGACACCGTGTGTCCCACGGGAGTGACACCATGTGCCCCATTCAGAGTGACACCGTGTGTCCCATGGCAGTGACACCGTGTGTCCCATGGGAGTGACACCGTGTGCCCCATGGGAGTGACACCGTGTGTCCCATGGGGAGTGACACTGTGTGCTCCATGGGGAGTGACCCGGTGTGTCCCATGGGAGTGACACCGTGTGTCCCATGGGAGTGACACCGTGTGCCCCATTCAGAGTGACACCGTGTGCCCCACAGGAGTGACACCGACACCCGTCCCAGGCTGGCGTTTGGCCCCGGGGCGGGTGGGAGCCGTGCCAGCCCCGCTGCCATCGCCTCGGTGAGGATTTGCTCAGGCCCAGGGGAGCAGAGGGGCCGGGACGTGTTCCCTGTCCCCTCAGCACACGGTGCCACCGAGCCCCTGTCCCCTTATCCATCCCCCCTCCGGACCAGGGACTGCTCTGCAAGGGGCTGGGGCTGTTTCCAGGCGGATTCCTGCAGCAGGGATGAGAACCCACCTTACCAAGAGGGGAATTAAGCTGCTTCGTTAATTAGTTTGTAAATGTTTCCCTCTTCGAGTGGCTCCGAGCATGAAAAGAGGAGAAGGGGAAAACCCACTTCACACGGCAGGATTTTCTTTCAAAGAAATCACTTTGTGTCACATCCAGCCTTGATTTCCTTTCATGTGGCAGAGGAGAGGCGGCGGCTTGGTTCCCACACCCGTGTCCTGCCAGCAGGGATGTCCTGTCCCTCTCCAGGGCAGGAGGGGACACAGCCCTGTCCATCCATCTCACTGGGTTATTCCACGTGCCCTGAGTGTCTGCAGAGCGATGTCAGTGCAGGGAAAGCGAGAGGAGAGGGAAGGAGGAGAGGGAAAAAACGCGCCTGGCAAGAGTTCAGAAAGCTCTCCAGCTCACACATCTGGTTCTTATATTTCAAAGTTAATTAGTCATATTGAGGCTGTCTGAAGATAAATTTATCATCCAGAAAAAACACAAACAGTTTGAAAAATGAAAGGAAGTGAGGTGACATGGCTTGACGTTTAAATAAATCATTTTAACATGATTAAAAAACTTGTCCTCCCTGACACCCGGCGCCGGATACTTTGTAAAGACTTTTTGACAAAGACAAGCCCCTGTTTGGTACACAAAGCCCCTGCCATTCAGTTACATACACTAATCTTCGGCCAATTACTTCTCCCAGGGACTACTGGGGCTGTGGTGAGGAGTGTGGGGCCGGAGCAGCTGCAGGAGGGTCCAGGAAGGTCGGAGGGGCTGGAGGGATCCAACAGGGACAGCAGGGTGTGATGGGGATCAAACAGAAAATGGACTTTTCCAAAAACCGAGGACTCCACAGAGCACCCCAGTGAGGCCCCCCCAGCTTGGGGCGCACCTGGAGATGGGGCTGGACCCCCAGGAAGAGGCAGGGACACCCCAGGGCTTCACCTCCTCCTGCCCACCCAGCCCGGGGCACAGTGGATGATCCAACACCACCCTAAGGTTCTCTCCCATCAGCAATTTTGACTTCACAGCTTTGCTAATGGGATAATGAGGCACTGGCTCTGCTGCTGGAGCCTTGTCACCCCTGAAATTCTCACCCGGGCGTGCTGGAGCCACTGCACGTCCCCGCTAATTCCACCCAAAAGTCTTATTAAATCAGAGGCTTTAGTTTTACATCCGTGTTATCAAATTTCCTTCTCGCTGGCTTGACTGATGGAAGGTCTGTGATTAAATGAAATGCTCTCCCTGCACATCAGCTGGAGAACAGCCCTGTGTGGCTGCTTGACAATGTGTCCATAGGCTGAGCATCAATCAATATTAGGGGAAAGCAGCATCTCGGGTGACCCAGAGGAAGAGCTCAGCTGCTTTTCATTCCTGTTCACCTGCTCTGTTGGATGCTTTCAGGGGATATTTAAGTTTTACTGACCCTGGCTGAATTTCTGATGTTTTTTATTTCCCAAATCTGGCCTGATCCCTCGGAAGTCACCCGGGATTTTTTCTGTTGACCCGACTCAGCCCTTGCTGCCACGGCTATGGGGGAGACCTTGCAGAAATCTTGGAGTTTCTTGGTGCCTTAAAAATCTGCAGAATGGAGACCTTAGAGTGTCCCCCCCACTTCCCACGGGAGCAGCAGCCAGACAGGGAGACAGCAGAGCTCCCAAAGCTGGGAAGGCTTTCGCAGACAGGGAGGTTCAAGAAGGTGGGAAGATTCACATCTTGTAACAAGAAAAGAGCCTTCCCGGGCATGAAGGAAGCAAAGTGACATAAAAAGCATGGAATGAAAATAAATAAATAAAAAAGTGACGCCTAATGGATAAAATGAATATTCAAGTTGTTTCCAGGGAAGAGTCTCTGACTTTGGTGCTGGTTACAGTTACAAGGTTTGTGCGTTTTCTGGCTGTCAAAGCCTTCACCGTAATTGTCCAAAAGTTCCTTGATTACTTCTAACAAAACTGTCAGCTGCCTTTGAAGTATCAGAACAGTCTCATCACATCTTATTAAATAGTAAACATCATTTGCAAGCGCGCAGGAGATTTCGACGTCGCGTCAGGCGCCTCGGCGAAGTGGGTCGGGGAGGTTCGCAGACAGACGCGGCTCCTGCGCCCGCCGGGGCTCCCATCCCGAGCCTGGGGACACACCCGGCACCGGGACCGGCGGCTCCGGGTCCCTCAGTGGGAGCCGGGAGCGCACGGAGAGCTCCTGCTGCCCTCCGGGTGTCACACGGGGGGGACGCGGCTCGGCCCTCCCCGCTGTGGAAACCCTCCCAGGCGGCGTTTTGAACCGCGTGGGGAAGGAATGACTCAATCCGAAAAGAAAAGGATGTTTAGGATCCAGCCCAGCGCTCTCCAGCCTGAGCTTTCATGCGATTCTTCGAGCCAGATTCAGAGAAACTCATTTCGTGTGCTGAAGTGTCTTCTGAGAGCTGAAGCTTTCATAGGAGAGTAATCGTGCAATTAGCTATGAATGAGTAAAAATTCATTCTAATTACTTCCAGGTGCGAGCCATTCTCTGCTCAGACGCCAGGAGGGGACAGGCAGTGTCCCTCGGCAGGCGGGGAACACCGCGGGCAGCTGCGACCGGGGAGCGAGGGGAGCGGACCGCAGGGAATTGCTGGCAGGGGACACACGAGTGGGGGTCTCTTTCCAGGCCTGAGGGACGCTGCCAACAACCTGGGGGGGCCCAGGGACACCCAAAGCAGCCGAGGCCCAGGTTCAGAGTGACCCGGCCCAAGGAACTCCCTCTGTGCCGCTGCTGTGACGGGGAGCGCAGGAGCCACGAGGGTCAGAGCCCTGCTCACCCCAAAACAGGGGGGTCAGCGGATTTACTGCCCCTCCGGCTCCAAAATGGGCTTCATCCTGCTGCCAGGACCTGGAGTCCTGCACAGCCCAGAAAGCCACGGCTAAAGCCCTTCCCTGCAGGAGAGGAAAATCCAGGTGGATCCTATTGTGCCTGGTACATCATTAAAACCACTGGAAATCGCACAATAAAGCCTGCAAGATTTCTAGCTTTAATTCCAGATCAAAGAGGCTTTGGGAAGGAGCATCCCAGGTCTGAATGCTTATCTCAGCCAGACCCCGTGAGCTTTTGAAGTTGCCCCATCAGTCACTAATCAAAGATCCCCTTTTAGATGGGGAAATCAAATCCCTTTCAGCAGGACCCGTGGTTATCAGTTTCTAAACATCACTTGTCTTTTGAATGACCTTCTTTTTGTGAGCTGACCCTGTGAGGAAAACCCTTCCAGAACCGGCCCTGGAGTTTGCAGAGCATCGGCACACACATAGCCGGGCTTTCAGGATGTTCAAATCAGCAAAGAATGTGTGTGGAAGCAGTAAAACCCTTTAGAGGTAAATAAATACTCGCTGTAGTCCCGGTTAACACATCGCAATTGCCTTCAACTGCAAACACTAACAAAAGCCCAGCATTCCCACTCCAAGGAGGAATTCACGGAACTGTTAGTCTCTGCTTTTCCTCATTGTATACAAACAAGCTGAGAAAACAATACAGGATCAAGTTCTTAAACACAAAGCGTTTTCGCTAAAGAGCCCTCTGGTAGCGCGGATAAAAGGCCCCGTCTCCACAGGGCCTTAAGTGATGTGTCTGTGGCACCCCGGGCACGATTTAGGACTAATTCTCCACAAACTGGGATGGTGAGGAAACCGTGCCTGCACAGGGAGCCCTCCTCTGGCACTCATGGCACCAGGAAAGGCTGTGGGACTCAGGGGAGTAGGGAAGGGCAATCTGGGAGCTGCCACCTCCCTACAGCCAGGCTGAACCTTCTGTGGGTAGAGCTGAGGCCAGACCGTGCTTGGGGACTCCCCAAACCTCCCTTGCTACCCTTCTGCCATCCAGACTTTCAGGGGAGTTTTTCTCTGCTGTTCAAATCCCTCAAGGTTCAGCGGCACAAGCGTGCAGCAGAGCTGCTCTGTGCCAGGAATATCCTCTGGACGTGGTGATGTGACCCCCTGGTGCCCGTGCGCTCCTCCCTGTGCCGTGCAGGGATCGTGTTCCTCCTTCCAGCCACTTCCTTGGTGGGAATTTCCACCTTGAGACGCGTCGGGCCCAAGCCCAGCCCGCCCGGCATTCCGAGCCGCTGGCACAGCAGGGGCTGTCCCTGCCGTGGGGCTGGGGCTGCTCTCTGCACATTCCTGAGCCACTGGCTCAGCCCCGCTCGCTATTTTTGGAAGCTGTCTCATGGTTCCGTGTCATTCCCTGTAACGGGATTCTCCACGTCCCTGCCTCGGTGGCTCCGGTGCAGTTAATGCAGTTCCAGCCCCGGGCTGGCATGGGATCCTGCAAGGACGGGCTGGGGGCAGCACGGAGGGGCTGGCACATGTGGCACTCGGGCGCGGGGACCCTCTGCTTGCCAGGACGTGTCTGAGCAGGGACATGGGGGCCTGGAAGGAGACAGGAGCACGGGGCACCCCCGGCATCCCGGGAATGTCCCTCCCAGCGCCAGGAGGGTCCCTGTGGGACACCTGGGCCCCTTCCATGGCACCTCCACACTCAGAGAGGCAAGGGAGGAATAAAACCCTGAAGCCACAACGTGTTTGAGCTCTCCTGGTGTTTTAGGGACCCCTTGCAGGAGCTGCTGGGGGCAGAGGATAATCCCTTCCCTGAGTGTCCTGCTGCTGGGGGACACTGGTGCCCCACACCTCTGTCACCCCAACGTGACATTGCACTGCAGGAGGGTGAACTCCCACCCCCTTTTCAGAAACACCAGTGGAGCTGAAGGCAGAACAAAGCCTCGTGGATGGCGAGGGCTGGGGATCACCAGCACCTCACCGGCGCGGCTTTTATTGGGTTATACCTGATTTCTTGCACATTTGCTTGGGCGACTTAGAATAATTAAAAATAAACTCCCTTATAAAAGCCAAACAAACGGTGTCACTGTCCCAGGCAGCCCCAGCCCCAGGGCAAGGCTGCCTGGCTGGGGTGAAGCACTCGGGCCTGCCCAGCCCAACTCCCCAGACTCCTTTGAAAGCTCCGAGTCTGAGCGCAGGAGACGGGAAGGTGCTGAGCACCGAACCACCGCTGCCAAAAAAACGAGTATTTTTTTAATAAGGGCTCAAACAAACCAATAAAAAAATCCCCATCAGCAGGGCAAATTTCATTCCAGCTGGGAGCTGGATTCCTGTTAAAAGAAAGTGCCAGCAGGCCCTTTAGCTCCAATGGCACTACCAGACACAGCTGTAATTACGAGCTCTCGATTGCTGCGTGAGAGCTGTTATGAATTTCGGTGGGCAGAGGGGCACAGAGGAACAGTAAATCACCCAAACAAAAGGGACGGGCAGCAGGGAGCAGGCTCCGGCCTTAACCAAGCACCGTGGTAAAGAACTTAAATGATGAACATGTGCCATAGTTAAAGCAGGAGCTGCAAACCGGGAGCTAATTGTCCCCCAGGAGCCCAAACATCTCTGCGAGGCAGGAGGAGCCAGGCCGTGCTCACTGGTCCTTTGTCCCGGGGAATCCCAGCGCCCCAGTTCATCTGGGGGACTGGGAGGATCGTAGCTGTGGCTGCAGAGCAAGCGGGGAAAGCAGTGCCCCAGCTCCAGGGTGCTTGGAGCCCCCTCGGGCAGGCACAGGGAGTGTGAGCAGGGCTCTCCACCCCAGAGACCAGCAAAAGACCTGTCTCCTCCTGAGGAAGAGAGAGGTGCACCAAAGAGCAGATGTTTGTGACAGCAAAGGACCCAGCAACCCAAAAAGTGTCTTTCTGTCTCACATTTCCTCCCTGAGCCAGGTTCCTTCCTGGGGCACCCTGAGCTGATCTCCACAAGTGGCTCCTGCCTTTGGCTCTGCAGCTGGGGCAGGGAGAGCGGGAGCCTGGAGCACAGCCAGGGGCACAGCACAGGGCCCCAGCTGGAGCCAACATGGGCTCAGGGGGCAGCAGGACCCCCCTCCCTGCTCTGGGATGGGGATCCAGACCTTTGCCCCGCTCCACGTGGCCTCTCCTCCCTTCTGACAGCAAACTCAAAGCAGAACTGCCACCAGCCATTATTTAGTCACCGCTGTCACACCCCTCCCAGCACTGACTCGAGTAATCTGTTGCTGATTTGTCGTGGATTTGTACCAGAAGGGATTTTCCCAGAACCCCCGGCTTTACTCAGGCTCCTTTATCAGTTCTGGATGCAGCTCTGATGGGAGGGAGAGACAGGAGTGCCAGGACCACTGCTCAACCCCTGAGCCCCACCTGAGGAGCTGAAACCCACCCTCAGCTGGAGCTCCCGAGGGAGATGTGGGCTCCCAGGGTGAGCTCTTGCCAGGAGAGTGGCTCTCCCGAGACAAACCAGTGTCTGCTGGTCAGCTGGACACCAAACCCAGCTGCTCTGAGCTGGAAACTTCCGGGCAGACTCAGCAAGGAATGAATTTATTTGGTGACTTCCTCCATGTGCTGTTGGAGATGCCCTTTTCTCCCAGGGACGCCCTTATCCTGCTGCTCTCCACCGAATTCCAGGGCAGGTGGTGTTTTGGCTTCCCTCTGACCCATTCCTTTCCTCCCTGGGCACCCCAGAGCACCTGTGGGCAGCACCCACATTCCCAGGCAGGACTTTGAGCCGTTTCAGCCCTTCCAGCCCGTGCACGGGAGGGAGGAAGGCACAGGGAGCAGCGCTGAGCACTCAGCCCTGGGGGCTCTCCCCATTTCCCCCTTCCTGCCCCCTCCTCGCACTCCCCAGGGATCAGTCTCTGTTTAGCCACCTCCTCCTCGCCCCCTGTCCCCAGCCAGGACCATCCTGCTCCCAGCCAGGACCATCCTGTCCCCAGCCAGGACCATCCTGTCCCCAGCCAGGATCATCCTGCTCCAG
>VYXD01004154.1:71723-84833 GCA_013397195.1 Hylia prasina | reverse complement strand
CCCAGGACTGTCCCAGGACTGTCCCCAGGACTGTCCCCAGGACTGTCCCAGGACTGTTCCCAGGACTGTCCCTGCAGTAACTCCTGCCCTCTGTGCTGCCCGTGCAGTTTATTCCCCATCAGATCTCTGGGGGCTGCCCGTAGCCAGGGCCCCGAGCCCACGTGGAGCCCGGGTGTCTCTCAGGTGCTCCCTCCCGACAAACCATCCTCAGGGAAGGCAAACAGGAGAGCTGACACACTGGGGACAATTTCAGGTGCAATCTGAATTTTTTCTCCCCCTGCAAAGGGGGTTTGAGGCAGGGGAAGCGAACACAGGGGGGTGTGCTCTGTCCCCCTGGGGTCTGTCCACGTTTTGCAGAACTGGCATTTTGTGTTGACTCTGGGAAAGACTCTCCTGGAGCTTCACCTCAATCTTCTCTGAACTCAGAGCACTTTTTGTGATTTATCAACCCTGGGAATTTTAACTCATGAAGATGTTTTCCCCTCTGAAACTCCTCCTCCAGCAAATCCACCTGACACTGTTGTAGCACCTCCAGGGGGGGAAATGGGGATTTAAAACCAGGCAGGCGCAGCAGAGGACCCTGCTTTGGAAAGGAAACACAGCGTTCACTCAAAGGCCACAGCAGAGCAGGACCCAGGCCCTTTGGGGGTCTCCAAAAGGGAACTCACTGCAAACCCCATGAACTCGCTGCAGGCTGCTCCAGTGCATGCAAGGCAGTGGGAGGGACAGCAAACATGCAGCCAAGGGCTCTCTGCAATCTCCTCTCCCAATGTATTCCTTCTGCAGGAGAAGATTTGGTGTAATACCCTTGGCATCATAAGGCTGCAGAAATCTGCACACCTTCAGATATATTGTTCAAGAGATTGGAATTTATTCCCCTCTATTTTCAATGTCCCTCTCCCCCCTTTCTCTTCCCTGTGCTGGAGATAATGAAAACCCCGGTATTTAAATTCAGTTGCAGCTCCTCGCCGCACAGATTGATTGCTCAGAAAAAAACATATATATATATCTCTAAAAAACCCCTCGGAGCATGTGTGCATAAACTAGATGGTAGATTAGGTGACTGGGGGAGGAAACGTGCCCCTGCTCCGGGAGAGCGCCGTTTGCAGGAAGATTAACTGATGGGAGCAGCAGCTGCTGATGGAGGCAGTTTGTGTAAGAGCAGCCCCTGACTCGGGAGCCTCATCTGTCACCGCTGCCAGCGCCTGCTGGGGCCGTGCTCGGGCACGGGGACACCAGGGGACACCAGGGGACACCAGGGGACACCAGGGGACAGGTGCTGCTGTGCCTGTCCTGCAGCCCTGCCTGGAGCTGATGCCCAGGAGCGATGGCACAGGAGGCTGCTGTGCTTTGAGCCCGGCCAAGGAAGGGTTACGGGGCTAAAACAGGGCACAAATCTTGGTTTCCTTGCTCACTTTGGGACCACACCTGGTCCCAAACCTGCCTGAGGTGAGGGAGTGTTTGGACAGTGCTCTCAGGCACAGGAAGGGATGGCTGAGGAGTCTGTGCAGGGCCAGGAGCTGGGCTCAGTCATCCCTGGGGTCCCTCAGCCCAGGAGATTCCACAGTTCCCGGTGGTTTGGTGTGAATTCCCCACCAGCACTGCTCGGAGCACGGGAAGAGTTACAAATGAAGCCCTTGGCTGTGGCTCTGCCAAAACCTCCTCCTCCTCCTGCCCTTTCCTTTGTGGGAAGGGGATGCTGCCACCCAAACCCTGGGGAAAGGAGCTGGTTTGGGTCAAGGAGGTGCAGAAGGAGGGGACGGGGCACCCCAGCTGTCCCCCAGCCCCGTGACCAGAGGGTGCTTTGGGGAGTGCCTGTCCTCTGGTCCCTCCCACACACCTTCCTGAGCCCTGGGCGTCTCCGGGAGCTGGGAATGTGCTGAAGCCAGAGGAACGTGGATTTATGGGCTCGCTAAGAGCAGAGCTGGAAATGCCTGTGAGCAGAGCTGGAAATGCCTCTGAGCTCACGCCTGAGCTGAAGCCGACTCGCTGCTGTTGTGACAGCCCTGGCATCACCAACTGCGCAGCCTTTGAACCTCCAGAGGCTGCCAGGAGAGAGGAAGAGGAGGAGTTTGCAGCGGGAGCTGCTGCGGGCAGCGGGGTGAAGCAGGGAGAGCCCTGCAGAGCTGGCAGCCCTGGCAGGGCAGGGGACACAGCCAGGGCTCTGCAGGAGGGAGCAGGGCCCGGGGCACGGGCGGCTGGGGTGGCAGCACCTGGGGACAGCCAGAGCCACTGGCAGCAGGAACCCGAGGGGCCCTGAGGGGACAGTCCCCGTCCAACAGCCCCTGTGCCCACCCTGGGGTGTCTGCACAGTGCTCAGGGACAGAGGTCTGTGTGTGAGTCCCATGTCCATGGTGTGTCACCACAGCAGGGCCACGTCCATGCTCTGTAACCATGGCAGGCCCATGCCCATGGTGTGTCACCGTGCCAGGTGACATGGTGTGTCACCGTGCCAGGCCCATGCCCATGGTTGTGTCACCGTGCCAGGCCTGTGTCCTGCTGTGTCACCATGCCAGGTGACATGGTGTGTCACTGTGCCAGGTGACATGGTGTGTCACCATGCCAGGCCCGTGTCCCGCTGCCTCAGGGCGATTCCCGCGGCGCTGGCATGGAGCCGGGGGCAGCTCCTGCCGGAGCAGCTCCTGCACGTGTCCTGTGTCCCGTGTCCCGTGTCCCATGTCCCATGTCCCATGTCCCGTGTCCCGTGTCCCGTGTCCCGTGTCCCATGTCCCGTGTCCCATGTCCTGGCACAGGGACCCTCTCCAGCCCCGAGCTCTGCCCTGGCTCAGCACAGACCCGCTGTGCTGTGCCCAGTGTTTCATTTTCCTCGCGTTTCTCCACGCCTGAGCCTTCTCCTCGAGCAGACGAGACATTTTGCTGCACGCACACACACACACACAAGTTTTTACATGAGTTTCCTGAGTTCATGGATAAAGTCCAGAGCTGCCAAGCTCCCAGTGCTTTGCCATGTCACACTAATAGCTTCCAGATCCCATCACATATTAAATTCATGCGGTTTCAGCGGAGCCATCTATTTAATGCAATTCGCTAAATGCCTGCGTAGCTCCGCTGACAGTGACATATTAGGTTTGCAGTCTTTTGCAATCTGATATCTCTGAATTTGCCACTGTACTAAAGATTTGATTAATGTGGTTCCATTTCAGTGCAGTAATTGGCTGCGACTGTTGTAGAAAATAATCAGGCTTTCATTCCTTACAACTGCATGGACATGCTAATGAGAGAGTGGGTTAATTAAGCCCCAGGCAGAAAGCGACAGTTACTGATGACTGTTATGACAAACCACCGACTCGGCATTTGGGAGCAGGACAGCAAATTTGCACTTTATGAAATTACAGGAAAACTGGGACATAAGGAATAAATAGTTACATCTGTTTGGTGAAAGGAAAAGAGCGAGAGAAGAGAGCGAGTGAGAGATTGTGTCGCTTCCTCAAATCAGGGCACAAACACACAGGAGGAAAGTTGGGAGCCCAGAAGCGCAGGGAGGGGAATAAACTTTCATTTTCTTCGCAGGCACTTCACAGCTTTCCAGCGGGTTTAATCCGCCGGCAGGGTGTGAAACATGGACACCCAGCGCGGGGATTTGCATCCCTGAGACGCAGCCACGGCGCGGCCGGGAATGGAGCCCCGTTCCCGGGGCTCCGAGCCCCCCTCCCTCCATCCCCGGGGAGCCCCGGCTGGGGATGCCAGACCCCGGGGCCGGGGGGCAGCGGGACGGGCTTTTGGCTGCCTTGGAAAGGCTGTGAGGAGGGGGAAGCTCCCGGAGAGCGGCAGGGATGGAGCCGGAGCTGTGCCATGACATCAGCGCTGATGTCACGCTTTGGAAGAACATCAATGCCTTGGAGAGCCCAGCAAATCAAAGCCAGCCCCGACTGCTGCTCACAGAGCCCGGCGAGAAGTGCCCCCACAGCCCGGCCCTGCTCGGGAGGCTCCTCCAGCTCCAGCTCTGCGGCGCTAATAAGTAATTTATAAGGATTAACGGGCAATTTTTTAAAGTTTCCCTTTCATGCCAGGGATATTTTGCAACATAAGCACTGCCACCATATAACCAGTGATTTAACTGAGGGGTTTTATAGGCTGAAATGGCTTTGAAATTTGTTTGGAATTACCTTGAGTACATTTTAAACACTTAAATTGTCATCTTTGCATTTTGGACTATTCATGTTGCACTCTAAGAGGTGGTGGGTTTTTTTACTCCATTAGATTGCACAGTAACTCCTGCATTGTTTTATCAGCCCCTCATGAAAACAAGCTGACAGCACATGCAAAACACACTTTAAGCTGTGAGATCACAGGGGGATGGAGGGGCTCTGGGCTGTCCCTGCGAGATGCTCGACGTTGGGAGGGGCTGTTTGGCACTGTGGGCACCCCCAGCAGACCCTCCCGGGGCTGGTGCCTGTGGCTGGGACACTGCAAACCCCCCTGCAGGGCTGGGCGCGGGGCTGAGCCGTGTTCCCAAGGCAGAAATGGGTGGGAGTGTCCCTGTCCCCCCTCTGTGCCACGGCCGAGCGTCCCCACCCCGCTCCCAGCCCTGCGGGGTCCTTGGGGTGTCCCGTGGGGTCTGACAAACCCTCCCCAGGTGGGCTCTGCGCACCCCCAGGGCCGGGAGCTGAGCACGGTCTGGGGTCATCAACCCCATTAAGGTGTCAGGGTTATTTTGTGCTCCCTGCTGCCTTCCCAGAGCTGCTGGTTTTTACTGGGAGCTCTGGCCACGTCCTTCCCACGGCCACACCTCCCCTCAGCCTCTCTCCCTCTGCCCCCCACGCTCGGCCCTGCCTGGGGTCCCCACCGGCTGCTGGGGGTCCCGCACGCCTTTGTACCTGCCAGGACCCGGCCAAGGAGCCCCTGGAGAAGAAGCCATAAAGATGTTTTATGTAGGAATAGGTTGGTTTCTGTGCAATAAAAGCCGGAGCCATTGCAGAGCAGCTCCTGTGTAATTACAGAGACAGAGGAGATCACTTCCATATGTCGGAGTGGGTGTGAGGGGCCCCCGGCCCGCATCTGCTCCCTTTGTTCTGTGGGGGAGCAGGGAGAGAAAGGAAGAGAGAGCAGAGACAGAGTAGGGAACGTGGGGTGTGCTGGAGAGGATGACCCCTCGCTAAACCCTGCCCAGGGCCCGGCTCGGAGGATCAAGGCACGCCAACATCTGGCCCGGCCGAAAGCTCTTGATCAATAAATTGTGCTACCAGGCACAAAATCGGAGAGATCTGAGAGCCATTCATTAACGACCTCGTTAAGTGATTGATATGCTTAATTTTCCTGTCAAATGCGGACTTCCCTTGTAAACATGTCAATTGAGAAAAGTTCAAGCTGGTCACTGGGATTTATGGCTGGAATAACACGGGGGTGGAAAGGAGTGACACGTCCCCTGTGGCTCTGTTGTTTCCTCCTGCAGCAGGGCCGGCCAGCCCAGGTGCTGCCACGTCCCTCTCCTGCCTCCTCCTCCTCCTGCTGCTCTGCTCCTGCCCACAGCTGAGATAACAAAAACAGAGCGTCCCGTTGGAAACACACCAGAACTTGGCCCCAGCAGCAATTACCCACGGATTTGGTCACCTTGATAAAGGGGAAGCCTTGAGCTTCAGGGGGTTGGGGTGGAGACCCAAATCCCACCCTTTTCCTCCAACAGCTTCGTGCTTAACCTGCTGCAGAAAGCACGACGGATGGTTCCAGCCAGGATAATTCATTTACACCAGACCCGTGGCTGACATTTTTAGCCATTACAGCAAAGCCTGACCTTTTTTCCCGTGTTCTGCCCTTTTTTCCTGCTCCCACTCGAGCTGCATCCCTGGAGCTGGGAGTTCCATCAGCACAGCTGAGCCCAGTGCAGGGTCCCAGCTCCATTCCAGCTCCATCCACACACGATCCCAGCTCTGTCTGGAGCCCAGTGCAGGGTCCCAGCTCCATTCCAGCTCCATCCACACACGATCCCAGCTCTGTCTGGAGCCCTGTGCAGGGTCCCAGCTCCATCCCAGCTCCATCCCAGCTCCATCCCAGCTCCATTCCAGCTCCACACACACATGATCCCAGCTCTGTCCGGAGCCCAGCTCCATCCAGAGCCCCACACATGATCCCAGCTCTGTCCCGAGCCCAGCGCAGGGCTGGGCTCCATCCAGCTCTCACCCCCACAGCCATGTATAAACACAGGCAACATTGAAACATTTTGCTCAAAACATTTGGATTTAGGCCAAACATGCAAGTGTTTTGTTTGGGAAGCCGGGTGCAGAGGGGTCTGGGGGGATTCTGCTGAGGCACAAAGCAGGAGGGACAAGGGTGAAGCCCAGGGGACGCTGCCCCCTTTGGTTTGGCCTGGGGCACTTCTGGGGCTCAGCCTGTTCCTCCCAGCAACGTGAGCACCACTGCCCTGCCTTTCCCAGGGATCCCCTCCTGGGCCAGGCGCTGCTATAAATAAGCTGTTTTGTGACTAATTCATTTTTATTTCTGTTAACTTTTATCACGAACTAGCAGTCATCGAATCGACACCTCGGCTCCCTTGAGCATATTCCCTCTGGTGTCATTTTTTGATAAATGCCAAGAACAGCCTAGCAGCAGGAGACCATTATCCTGTGACATGCTCCACTCTGCTCACATTATCTCTAAAATAACACGGATGCTCGCACAAATCCCCGCAGCAGTTGTGACAGGGAGCAGAGACAGACCCAGACCCGTGGCAGCAGCGGCAGAGCTCAGCCCTGCTCCCCCCAGCCAGAGTCCATCTCGGAGCTGCCTGGCACCAGGAGCTCTGCCTGGTGGGCCCGGGAGACAATCCTGGTTCCGTCCCAGACACGGGGGAAAATTTTCAGGTGTTGTACTTGTGATTTCTTTCAGGGAGATTCCTGCCTGCGGAGGGGTTGGAGCAGCCTGAAGCATCGTGGGAGAAGATCAGCATCTCCCTGCCAAAACCACTTACAGTTCTCACAGATTTTGGAGTAATCCCTCCTTCCCTTTTCCTTGTTTTTTTTTTTTTTTTTTTTCCAGTGACACCTCAAAGAGCCCACAAACGTGGGAACAAAGAGTAAAGGGAGGAGGGCGAGCACCAAAACCAACCCTAACACCGCCAAGGCTTCAACTAATTCCTCAAATCAAGATTTTCTTTGTGTTTCTTAACAAGAGAGAGGAAAGCTTGAAATTCGATTTGCTATGGAAATGTAATTTTTCTGGGGGAGCTAAGGGGGGGGGGATGCTCTTTTGCGCAGCAAAATCCAAAAGCCTGTCAGAGGCAGCTGGAGGCAGGGCTGGGGTGAGGAGCTGGCAGTGAGTGATCAGGGCAGCGTGTGGCATCCTCCCACCCCAGGGACGCCTCCAGGAGCTGTGCCCGGGGAAGGGGCTGCGCTTCCCTGCACATCTGGCAGCAGGGAGGCAGTGCCGGCACCTCGGGCTCGGATCCCCCCGGGTGATTTCCCGGGCCTGGCAGCGGGAGCCGCGAGTCCGATCCCGTTCCCGGGGATTTGCCGTCGTTTCGTGTCAGCCCGCTGCTGTATCAGTATTTATTTTTGCTAATATGACACAATTAAAGGGTAATCGTGTCTGTACCTTTCATCTGGTGTCAGGCCCGGGAATGCTGTTAGAGGGATGGGACTAACGTGACACGATAGGACATCGTTAACGCCGCGAGACGCTCGGATCAAATTAATGTAAGGGGAGAGGGAGGGAGGGTAAGGGGAGAGGGAGGGAGGGACGGAGGGAAGGCTCCGGCGTCTCTCAGCCTTCCTGGGCGGCAGTGCCGGAGCCCGGGGCTCATCCTCGGACACTCCCCTGCTCCCGGCCGGAGCCGGTGCCTCCGCAGTGCTCCGGGGATGGCCGTGCCCAGGGCTGGGACACTCCAGGTGACAGAAGAGGGGCAAAACCTCATCAAGCACAGTTCCCACGGCCCTCAGTGACGGCTCCGGTGTCTCTGGCTGCTTCCCCTCACGTCAGCCACCCTCAGCTCTCAGCAACCCTTCCCACCTAAAACTTTGAGACGTGGTGGCAAAACTTGGAGGAAATAATTAACAATTATTTCACAGGAGAAGGTTCCAGCTGGAGCAGTATCTGGTGGGGGAACATATATCTAACAAAGGCTTGTTATTTAAGCAATAACCCTTGAGAAATTGGTCGTTACCAGCATTAAACGACTCAGCCCATTGCCAAGGATGGTTAACGCTCTAATAAACTGGTCATTAACTGCAGTAACAATGAATTTCGAGGGGATTATTGCTATTATAAACCTTAATCAATGGTTTATAACAGCAATAATGTGGTCCTTTCTTTTAATGGTAAGTAGTGCGGCATGAGCAGCCTGCTTGGGAATATTTTCAGGGTGGCTGATAAGACAAAAGCAGGCGTTGAAGTCCTGCAGCTCCAAGCCCTGGGGAGGGCACACGGGCCAGGGAGGGCTGCAGAGGGCTGGGGTGGCCGTGGCCTCTGCCCCGGGCTCTGCTGTGCCAGCAGTGGGTGCCCACCCTGCCCACCCCACAGTTCAAGGGCACCCAGCCAGGGACCCACCACTGGACAAGGGCTCCCTCCACACAGAGACCCTTGTGGCTCGAGGGAGGAGATCCATCCCTGCACAGAGAACCACAAACCTCGTTATGGCTCATAAATTACCTCATCTCCTGCATCCCCTCCCCTGCACGGTGCTTGACCTGCAACCTCCTGCTGCATCCCCACAGCTGGAAATGTCACCAGGCCCCTTCTCCCTCCTTTCCCAGCTGCTCATTTGGAGACTCCCACTGCCACCTTTTGTCTGCCCCAGACACGGATCCGCTGCTCACTGACAGTGTGGGGAAGCTGGGGAACAGCAGAGGCTCCCACCCAGCCCAGGGTGGGCAAAGAACAGGTTCCTAAGGAAAGGTTAACCAGGGGGGTGAGGAAGAAGGCAGCGGTGCTGGCGAGGGGGCAGAGAGCCCCAGAGGTGGCAGATTTTGTGGAGGTTGAGGGGCAGGAGGAGCCCTTTGCTCCTGCTCTGGGACAGGTCACTGTGGGCACAGAGGAGCTTTGGGACTCCTCTGCAGAGGGGTGGGAATGAACCTCTGGCACACTCCCATCTTGTTTCATGCCCTGTTATCCCTCAAAACATAATATATGGCAAAATAATAAGGTAAAAACCTGATTCCTGTGTCTTCCGGAGGGTTTAGAACATCTCCTCGTCTCGATGGGCAGAACAAGAGTGATGGTCAGGATCCTGAGAAGTCCCTCCTGGGCTGGAGCTCGGCCCCTCGCTCCCAGCCAGGGAATCATCCAGGGCTCAGGCACCTCCGCTCTGGCTCCGGAGCTGGGGCAGATCCCGGGGCAGAGCAGGGCCCTGGCCAGGCAGCCATCATTACAGCCTGTCTCTAAGGGAGATTCCCTCTCTCCTGTGCTTGGGATTTTTATGGCTCTTCGGAGCTGGTTCTCGAGCCCTGCTCTCATCTCTGCGCTCCCTCAGCTCAGCTGGCTGCAGCTGCAGGGGCACGGCACCATCCTGCATTGACCAGCCCCTCTGGGGGCTTTGCTTCCCTTTGGCCACTCTTCTGACGTCCTGCCCAGCACGGTCACACTCATCCCTCCTTGGCTTTGCTGGTCAGGGTCCCTCAGAGCGGAGGGGACGTTTGCGACTCTTCTCTCCGCACTTTTTTTTTTTCAGAAGAAGACTGCAACAGAATAAATTGGAAAGTTTACTTCATGTAGCATGGAAATAAAAAAGCTCATTCAGAAAGTTAATGATTTATTTTATAGTTTCATTATCAGGGTCACATTACTCAATAGCATTTCAAACATGTCATTTGTACAAACTATGGTAATTAAAATTTATAACGTACTTCATCAGCGGCATATGAATCTTTTAGCCAGCACTCTGCTGTCATATAAACAGTGTAATTTCAGCTGCAATTCACCCTTTATTGGCTCTCATTTGTGATTTAACAGCCATCAATGACTGTGCTATAAAGAATAAATTAACCATCCGTAAACCTTATGATGACAGGGACAGTCAAACAGCCTCAAACTGCTCCACCAGGCCCTGCTTGGCCAACAGGGACCAGACCCAGAGGTGCTGCTGCCACGGCACAACTGCTCCTGCCACCAGCAGGGTGCTTGGCGCCACACACACGTCACCACCGGGTCCCCAAGTGCCCCCACAGGGAGGAATTTTGGTCACTGGCTGCAGGGCCCAGCCTGAGGATCCCTTCCCTGCTGGAGGGAGGAGTTTCAGCCACCGGCAGCTCTGAAATCCCTGGGTGTGCCCCTCGCCCAGCAGAGCTCTGTTCACAGGATCCCTTCAGCTGGGGCCCTGAACCTGCCCTGGCCCAGCAGCAGCTCCCAGGGTCACCAGATCCTCATCCAGCACCTGGGAGGAGGAGGAGAAGACCCCTGTCCCCACCTCTGTCACCCCTGTCCCCACGGCCAGCCCAGCACAGGTGAGGCAGGGCCAGAGCCAATGGCCAAACCCAACCCAAGCACTTCCAGCTGGAGGCTGCAAGGATCCGGGAGCAGATTCCTCAGTGGGGGCTCCTGGCAGCCAACAATTGTCCAACAGCTTATTTGTGCCCATGGTTGGCAGAGGGAGCAATAGGATTTAATGGGATCCCTCCCGTGCTCCGAGCTGACACTGTGCAAAGCTAATAAATGATATGGATTGGATTTGTTACTGAGACATCTCCAAGGAGCCTGGGTCATACAGGCCAATAAAATTGGCCTCATAAATTTACCCTGACACACAGGATTACTCCAGCATTGCTGAGGTCACCTTCTCACACTGATTTATTGCCAGCCCATGGGTTAATAATACTGTTTACGGGGTTGTTGTTTTCCCCTACACGTAGCAGATATTAATCAGCGCCTTCCTGCCTTTGCGGCGCTCCGGGGGCAGGCTGGGGACGGGCCTGACTGATTTATTTCTGAGCCAGGACTTCTTGTGCTTAAAAAAGTCTTCTGGAAGGCCTCTGCAGGAGGAGGGAACCTCTCCCCTGTGAGGCCCCGGCTGCCCAGAGAAGCCGTGGCTGCCCCATCCCTGGGAGTGTCCAAGGCCAGGCTGGATGAGGCTTGGAGCTGGTGGAAGGTGTGAAACCTTTTAAGCCGGTGCTGAAAGCCCCGGGGCACGCAGTGCTCTGGGGCAGGGCTGTGTCTGTCTGTCCTGCCCCTCTGCCCCTGCTCAGGAGGTGTTTTAGGAAGTGCTCCTGTCCCCAGCACTGAGTGTTTCCCACCCCGCAGCCAAGCCCAGCCTCGCTCCTGCTGCTCCGTGTTATTTCCATCCCGCCCTAATCAGAGGGGACAGGTGAGATGTGCTTCAAAACACTGTAATCATATTTTAAATGGAAATGAAATGTGTGAATTAAATGTAAATTACAGCAGAATGGAAGGACAATCACTATTAGTTAAGGTCTGACACCTATTTTTGCAGACCTTTCCTAAATGCCACAACTTGTTTCTCCTCACTTGTGACGAGGACTTGTAATTCCATGGCAGCTGCTCCTGCAGCCGGGCGGGCGCTGGGTGCTGAGGGGGGCCTGTGGGTTTTAAATAGCTCTGGACTGCTTGGTGGCTCTGGGAAATTACAAAGCAGCATTGATATTTTTATTCTGGATCCATGAAAATAAACCTTGGTGTTTTCCCCCTGAAAAGGTGAGGCGGTAATACAAAGGGACGTTTTTATAGAGTCAATTTATTTAAGGGTTCCCCCATTTGCTTTTATATTGGAGAAATATGTGTCCTGCCAATGAGCTGAAATTTCTTCTTTATCTTTAATCCCTACCCCACCTCCTCGAGCCGCTGGCTATTCCTTCAGCCTCCCCACAGATCTCACTGCATTTTTCACACTGGAAGCATCCACAGGCCCTCCCAGTCCTGCGCTGGTGTGACAAATGTGGCACCTGGCAGGGCCAGCCCCATCCCCTGCCCTGGGGCACCTCAAAGGCTGGGCAGGGAGAGCAGAAGTGGCCTCGGCTCTGTGGCACAGCCCAGGGACGACCTCCCAGCCCAGGAGAAGTTCCCCACAGCACTGAGACGCCTCACCTGCGGTGAGAAGAGTGAGCTGCGGGGAGAAGCAGCGCCGGGAGAAGCTGGAGCCACCTCCGGGATTCCGGGAGCTCCTCCCACGCCCCGTGTTCCGCTCATCTCCTGCGAAGACAAAACATTTGCTGTTCTCATTATCGCTGGGAACTTTTCAGCTGGGAAAAAGGAGAATCCTGGTCCTGAGGAAGCTGAAAGTCGAGTGCTGATTTAATCAAACATTAATACCCGGGGCTACTTGGCAAATTTCTCATTTCCAAAGTGCCGGACAGTAAATAGTGCAGTGCAAACGAATAGTTCTGAGACCTGAACGCATTGTCCTGCTGCTCTGATGCTCCAGGTTTCAAAGCAGAAGGATATTTGGGCTTCATTTCATGTAGTATAGCACTGGGGCAGATGTATCATCGCATGTTGGGATAATCACAACATTTCATTCTGGCTTCAGCAGTTCTTACAGATATATTTCTCTCTATATATATCATAGAAACAAAATGCTTTTCGAAATGGAAAAAAACCCTACGCCATTTAATTCCTAAAAAGGTCAAGCTCAAATGCTTTGGCCTTATCGAAATGATTTTCTCCTTTGATTTTTCTTTCCAAATGCAATTTCATCAAAATCAGCGCATTTCCTCAAATGTTTCACCTTTGGTGAAATGGCATCTCGTGGCAGGGAAGTGTTCTGGGGGACATTTCTGAGCAGCCCTGGCTGGGCATGGCCCCGGGTGCTGGCCAGAGCCCTCCCAGCAGCTCCTGCCTCAGGATCAGCGTGTGTTTGGTGTGTTGGATCCCTGTGGTGGTGTTTTCCCAGCCCCTGGCCGGGATGTGATGGAGGGGGAAATGTCTCTCATTCCTATCAGGTGATTCACTGCCCTGGCCCTGTGCTGAATCCTCCCTCCTCCCGAGCTCTCTGGGAGGATCCAGAGCCTTCCTTCCTATTTTTACAAAGCTTGCAGCATTGTCAGAAAGGAAAGGGTACCATCTGGTTAGCCCTTGTTTACTGCACACCCTGCCAGTTTGAGCTTATTAATCATATTTACCCAAGTATCTTAATTACTCCCTGTCTAGCGACTTGCCTTGCACTCAGCTGTTGACCCGCTCCCCTCCCTTCTCTCTCTCTCTCTCTCCTTT
>VYXD01004154.1:38468-63778 GCA_013397195.1 Hylia prasina | reverse complement strand
CGTCCTGACACATCCCAACACGTCCCCACACGTCCCCACACGTCCCCACACATCCCCACACATCCCCACATGTCCCCACATGTCCCCACACGTCCCCACACGTCCCCACATGTCCCTTGCCTTTCCAGAGCCCCAAACCCCAGTGACTGCTGGAACCAGCCCAGAGGGTCCCTTGCTGTCCAAACCAGCCAGATGAGGCCGGGTTTGAGCTGGGAACACCCAGGGCTGCTCCTGAAGGGGCTCCCCACCAGCTGCCCAGCCACGTGGTGGCACCACGAGCCTGGGGACGCCCCTGGGAGTGTCCCTGCCCTGCCCCAGCCTCTCCTGCCCCCAGGGTGAGGCTGCCCCGGGCTGGCACCGCTGGGAGCTCGCTCGTGCACACACGGAGCCGGCGTTTTGCTGGGTTTAGGGAAGGAGGCAAGACGTGTTTGTCTGCGGAGGCTTTGCACCTTCGGCAATTATGTCTGCAGCCTGGAAAACAACAGCAGCAGGGTTGCAGCAGGGAGGGGAAAAAATTCTATCATGTCAGAATAATGAGATCTGTGATTTCAGCACTTACTGGGTCAGAGACACACGCAGTGTGTTATCTGTAATGCTTCCCTCTGACATTCAGGGAAATTGCATTTATGCAGGGGACACGAGGCACCGGAGCACAGCCAGTGCCTGCCGGGGGCTGCTCTGCCCTGTCCCGCTCCTGGGGCTCCCGGGTGCCACCAGGTGCCACCAGGGAGCAGCTGGCAGCACAGCCCTGTCCCTGTTGGCTTCGTGCCCTCCGCGGGACACCAGCGGCCGTGTCAGCGGTGCCAGCCCAGGGAAGGGCTCTGTTTGTGCCCTCCAGGGGCTGTTTCTGCCCTCCAGGGGACTGTTTGTGTCCGTCCAGGGGCTGTTTGTGCCCTCCAGGGGCTGTCTGTGTCCCTCCAGGGCTGTTTGTGCTCTCCAGGAGCTGTTTGTGCCCTCCAGGGGCTGTTTGTGCCCTCNGTGTCAGCGGTGCCAGCCCAGGGAAGGGCTCTGTTTGTGCCCGCCGGGGGCTGTTTGTGCCCTCCAGGGGCTGTTTGTGCCCTCCAGGGGCTGTTTGTGCCCTCCAGGAGCTGTTTGTGCCCTCCAGGGGCTGTTTGTGCCCTCCAGGAGCTGTTTCTGCCCTCCAGGAGCTGTTTGTACCCCCAAGGGGCTGTTTGTGCCCTCCAGGAGCTGTTTCTGCCCTCCAGCAGCTGTTTGTGCCCTCCAAGGCTCAGTTTGTGCCCGCCAAGGGCTGTTTGTGCCCCCCAGGGGCTCTCGGGGGCTCTGGGAGTCACTGGGGGGGTCAGTGACAGCCTCCTGCTCACCCCTCAGGGTGTCTCAGGTGAGTTTCTGATCTGCCCCTGCACTGACAGCAGCAGATGAGGCCTGAGGGGTTTGGGTTTAACTAAAGGGTCCCCAGGGTGCAGAAGGAGGGGTGGGGGAGTCCCAGGGGACGTTCCCCCATCAGGGAGCCACTGCCAGCCCCAGCTCGGGGCACACCCGGGGAGGGGCGCGGGGGGGAGCACAGCTAAACACACCAAATGCAGCCCAGGGTGGGCAGGGTTGGATCCTCCAGGAGACAAACCAGAGTTTCCTCATAACCTGGAAATGCTCCACAGGCATGTCTGAAGTTTTAGAGAAGCAACTTAAAACCAGAGGAATTCCTTTCCCTCCCTCCCTCTGCAGAAACCAGAGCAGCTAAACTCAAAACATTTTGCTTTACCAATTAAAATCTTGCGTTTTCATCCAAACCAGCTTGTTTTCTAGCTGAAGTACAGTTTTTCTGACAAAAACCTGTTTTCTGGTCAAAAGCAACCAGCCCCCAGGCTGAGAAAGAGGCTGAGGGGCTGTGGCAGGGAGCTGTGCCCTGGCTGAGCATCCTGTGTGGGTTCCCAGACCCCTGTGCCGCTCACAGCCACAGCCACTGGCCAAACCCTCACTCAGGAACTCTTGTCCAAAGCAGAACATCGTTTCTGTGAATGATCTGAGCCCTCAAAGATGAGAGGCCTTGGGCTGGGAGCCACAGAACAATTCAGTGTCCCTGGTTCTGCTGCTCCCTTCTCCCCACCATCCCGGGGCTCACTGCAGCTTTTTGCTTTCCCCCTTTCTGGGGGAGCAAACCCTGTCCTGATTAAAAGGATCTCGTTTTCCAGCTGTTTGAGGCAGCCTGAGGCACAGGGATCAAACCTCCCACCGTGGGAGAGGCGTTCCAGCCCAAGGCCAGCTCTGAATTTTGCCAATAGCTCCTATATTTACAGTTTTCCTTGAGGGCTTTCATTACAGGCCACAGAGCTTCCACAGGCGGGGTCTGGAGTTTGTCTTGGACCTGGTCTGCAAATGTGGGGCTGCCTCTGCAGGCCTTTGGGGATGGATCCTGTGTGAGACACAAGGAGGCAGAGAAGGAGGGGGGGTGTGTGTCTGGGGCTGCACCCCGGGGTCAGCCCCTCATTCCCCCTCTCCCAGGGGCCTCCCGGCCAGGGGAGCTGGGAAAACCACTCCCAAGGGGCCCTGCAGGAGGAAGGAGAGCTGTGCCATTATTTGCATTCCCAGGCTGAAGCCGTGAGCCCTGCCTGGGTGGGTGATTCACAAAACCCCTCACCAACACAGCAATCCCCCCAGGCTGCAAGAAGGGACTTTCACCTCCTGGCACTGCCTTGGGGTGGTTTGGGTTGGAGGGGGCCTTGAGAACCATCCCATCCCAAAGCCCCTGCCACGGGCAGGGACACCTTCCCCCGGAGCAGCTCCATCCAGCCTGGCCTCCGCTCCCAGGAAAACCCTCAGACAAGGAAAGATGATTTGTTTTTAGCCCAACCCTGCCTGGCTCCCTGGCACAGGCAGGACCTGCCCAGCCTCACCCACTGCAGAGGAATTTCTCCCCCAGGGCAGGGGGGCTGCCCCGGAGCCCAGCCTGGTTTGGGGGGCACAGGCAGGGTCCCCTCTCCCCGTGCCCACCAGCAGCACCCACGGCGTGTCTGAAGGATGGAATCACCTCGCTCCGCTGCTGATCTTCTGGGCAATTATTTGGAAGTAATGAAAGTGAATGCATGACATTTAAAAAAGAAACTCCGCTGTCAGCAGGAAAGCTGCCACATTCCTCCCGCACCTCGGAGAATACGCTTAGCTTGAAATAATGTTCATTTTAGCAGAGTTGTAAATTACAAGTGTGCTGGGGTCTTGTGGGATTTATTACCATTTGGAAAGAGGTTAGAGGCCTTGTGCTGTTGCTGCTGCATCTGGTGCACGCTACAGAGCAGAGTTTGTAGGAGAAAGAAAGCACCTTTTATAGCCCATCCCTGGTGGCTTGTACCGCCAGCCTCACACACACCCAGCAGGGAAGAGGAAGGATTGCAGAATCCCTTTCCCAGTCGCTCATCCTTATTGATCCATCGTTATTAATACCCAGTGACCCAACCTGGCTGGGCTGGGCTGGGCAGGCACAGAGGGCTGGGCACGGCTGCTGCGCTCTGCTGGGACAGCTCTTTAATTTTCTCAGGTTTATGTTCTTTTTTTTTTTTTTCATTGCAGGTGTTTCATAAAAATGCAGCCGCGGACCTGGCAGGAAGCAATAAGCTTCAGCTTCCTCTGCATGAACCAAAGGGATTTCTGCCTCCCTCCTGGCAAGGATGGAGTTGTGCTAATGTAAGATTAATGCTCCGCAATCCTGACCCTGCTGTCTTCAGCGTGTAAATGCCGAAGGGTCACCTTTAGTCCATGCCATTAGTGATTAATTAATCTCAGCGTTTATTTGATCCATCCCTCTCAGTGAGAATTTCTGCGCTAACGCTTTTTGACTCCTTTTGCTCTCCCCCCTTGGCAGAGCTGTGCACTTTGATACCCCGAAGGCAGCAGGACTCTGCTGGTGGACGGGACCAGGGACAGCCCGGAGGAGGCGGGGGCAGAGCGGCCTCTCAGCCCACACCAAAGCACCACAGGCAGGGAAATGCAAAGCCACGTCGGGGCTGCCTTGCCGAATTCCTCGTGCCGGCTAATAGACGAGACTGATTTCTCAACTTCTACCAAAGTGGTTTTTCCCCGGGGAGGGGGGCTGTGGGCCGAGGAAAGCTCACGTGGGGAGCACTGCCAAGAAGTGATGCTGAAGGAGCTGGGGGCTGTGGGGAGGAGCCCTGGGGGGCTTCATTCCTGCAGGGGTGAGGCAGCAGCACCCCCGTGCTGTGCTGTGCTGTGCTGGGGAGCAGAGCCAGCCCGTGCCGCAGGGAAGGGCCGGGAGGGGCTGTGGAGCCGTCCCCTCCTCAGGCTGGCAGAGCTCTGGGCACATTTGTAGCACCAGGTACAAACGCCCTCGGTGCTGCGGGGGCTGAGAGGCCCAGCTGGATGGTTGGCACCCACAGCATCGGCCTCAGTGAGAGCTGCAGCTCATCAACAGCCCCCCCGGCCAGGGATGGGATTTCCTTAGATCCTGAGCTCTCCTCCCTGTGTGTTTATCTCTGTGAATCCCATTAATCACGTTCTGTGCCTGGACAGTTTATAACACCACATCCATCCTCTAAGAGCTCTTATCGTACACCCTGAAGATCTGTCAGATAAATAGCCAGGTCAGCTGCAGCTGTTCCAATATCCTGAAGAAATCAGATTTATCATTTTAGATTAAAAAAAGCCCCACACAGGCACACGCCCCAGAAGATCCCCTCCCTCCCGCGGGCTGGCTGGGACCCCGCGTGTCTTGGCCCTGCAGGTCCTGCTGCTGCTGCCTTCCATCTGCAGCCCGTGATAAATGGCTGCAGGGTGCCAGGTACAGTTCAGCGGGGAAAAATCCCAACATGTGACTGAGGCATCTCCTCGCAGGTCATTAATCTGAAAGGAGGCCGGTGCCAGGACAAGCTTCTCACTCACTCCATCCTCACCCGCTGCCAGAGGCAGGGGAGGAGGAAGGGAAGGCCCTGCCATTTTCCACTCACACCGAAAGTGCTCCCCGGCCATTAACCCTGTGTGCAGCCCCACACGGGGCCCTGACAGCTCAGCCTCTGCCCCCCACGGCCCCTCAGCCGCCCTTAACCCTTTCATCCCCACGGAGATGCTGTAACAGCCCCTGGCAGGGGTTCCTGAGTGAATCAGCAGGGCCCAGGGAGTGCTCCAGGCACATCCCCGAGGAGCAGAGCAACGCTGGCTCCCTCGGGGCTGGTGCCCATGAGCGGGAGAGGCCTCTGCAGCCGCAGAAAACGCGGCTGGGCCCTTCAGGCGTCCCTGCACGCTCCCCTCAGGCACAGCTCCTGCTGTGATTCCAGGTCATGGAATCCCACCCGTGCCAGTGGGAGCTCTGCCCGGGCCGGGTCCCTCTCTGCCCGGTGTCCCTGGTGGCACCGTGTCCTGCCAAGGTGCCCCCGCTCCCCTCCTCACAGTCACATCCCGAGCCGCGTGCCCGGTGCCAAATTGAGTTGTAGCCGTGAATTATTTAGAAGCATCGGTGGAATATTGTTGTATCAGTAACGCAGACTATCAGTTTGTGGCCTTGGGGCTGCCTCAGTTACACACTCCATCACTATTTTCTCTCATGAATAATGTAGGAGTGGAATTACTCTGCATGTAGAGAATTCATACCCTGAGAAAACAAGGTTGCTCCAAAATTAATTTTCCGTACTAAAAGAGCGACAGAAAATCAATTAATCGCATATCATTCTATACGGAGACAGAGTAAGGGAAACAGGGAAAATGGCTGTAGCTATACATCAGCAAACGCCGTATTGGCAGAGAGCTTTGCAGGGAGGTGAGTTACAGCCAGCTACAAAGAAGGGAAATATATTCCGCCCGAGAGAGCCCTCGAACATCAGACTCGGCTCACACGCAGCCAGCTGGGCGCTGCTGCCGGCGGGGAGGGGCTCGGAGCTCGCAGCCCTGCCTTCCTGCCGCTCTCGGCTCCTTGCTTTGTCCTGCCGCTAGCGGGCTCAGCTCCCGGCCCGAGGGAGCCGAGCATCCCGCGGGGATGCAGGGCCGGGATGCGCCCGGGGCCGGCCCCGCTCTGCGGGAACTGCAGCAGGGCTCCGAAACCCCTTGTGGGTGAAGCTCCCGCAGCGTGGAGCGGGGAATCCGGGGGATGGAGGGTGCGAGGAGCCGCGGTGCTCCCGGAGCTCCGGGCGCATCCCGATCCCGGCTCTGCTCCTGCCCCTGGCACCGATTTCCCACCCTGCGGCTGTCAACGGCGCTTCCTTTTCAGCTCTTTAACTCAAACACCAACCAGCCATTGTAGACCGGAGCTGAGAGACTTAATTAATATTTAACATTGCTTGGAGTCTCGCAGCGGAGCATCGTTCCTCAAAGCACTTCTGAAAAGGAGGGAATGCTGTGAAACTGATGCGGGTTCAGGCACGGCTCCAGATCAGCACAGACAGAGAAAATGTCCTGCACCTCCTCCCTGGGCTGGTGCTGCTTCCCCTCTGCTCCAGGACACCCCAGGGATCTGTTCCCAGCAGGACTGGAGGTTCCTCAGTGGAGCTGGGTTTATTTCTCCTCTTCAACACTTAAAAGTGACTCCACCAGCACAGGGCCACAGAAACGCCCATGGAAAGGCTGAGCCACGCTGTGACCTGTATCTGTTCCACTGCCTCGTTAGCTTTGATTAATAACACTCACTGGTTTAACAAATGTTAGAGTAATTATGGGATGGGAAGTTACGAGGCTGACCTCAAAAAAAACCTGGTCAAACATCAACAGCATCTTCAGGAATAAAACTCAAAACCAGCTAATCTGGTCTTACTGCAGTAATTATTTTTCCCCAAGCTCTTAATTCTTCTGTCATCTCCTAGAACTGCTAAGTTTTTAGGGTCATCACACAGCAGAGATCATTTTTCCAGGAAGGAGAACAGAGATTTCAAAGTGTCCACAACAACAACAACTGCAATGGCACGTACAAGTCTTGGGGTTTATTGCAGGGTTATTAACCAGGATTGTTTCTAGACTGAATTTACAGGGATTTTTATTTTTCTTGGCACTATTATCAGGAAAAATTGAAGAAACAATCCTCTGTACCTCTCCCAACATGTCCTTGACCATCTCTAGATGTGGCTAAAACCCCACCGCAGGAGTTAGAGGCCAGGAGCAAATGAGAGTGGGTGAAACCTCAGATCTGACACAAGAATTGCCTCTTCTTTCAGTGAAATGGAGGGCGGTGTTTTCTCTCTGTCCAAATCCAAAACATCAAGAAGGAGGAAAATAAACCGGTGTATTTTGTATTTAAGCCCAGAAATCATGCACTATGGCCTGGGTGTCACACACAGACTGCTTTGGGTTGGGAGGGACTTTAAAGCTCATCCAGTGCCAGGGGCAGGGACAACTTTCTCTCTCCCAGGTTTCTCCAAGCCCTGTCCAGCCTGCCCTTGGACACCGCCAGGGATCCTCTACAGCTCCAGAGCTCTGCTCCTCACAGCAGCGTGGCTTTTTCCTGCCTTGGAGGACAAGAAGGGCTCTCAGAGCCCTGAGGGCAGGTGTGTGCACACCCTGGTACCTGCCTGCGCCCAGGTGTGCCCGCAGGGCGGTGCCAGAGGCCGCAGGAGTGCCCCGAGGAGAGCGGAGCCCGAGCCTGTCCCCCCCAGCAGCGGGGATTTACCGAGCTGGGCCTGGCGAGCGCAGCGGCTCCGCGGGCATGGAAGCGTTTAAGGAGTGTCTGCGAGTCCCCGGCCGCAGAGACATGAAAGGGAAGATGCCGGCCGTGATTTACGGCGTGCTGAGCGGTTTGACAGTCACGCTGTTTGAAACCGCTGTCCTCTGGCTCCCCCCGGGCCCGGGAGGGCTCGGCCGCTCGGCGCGGGGCTGGAGGAGCAGATTTATGGCGCTCCCCTCCGGCCCTGCCAGATGTGCGGCGGGGAAGGAAGAGCTGCGCCGGAGGGTGCACTTGGATCCCGGGCCCTCAGCAACGCAGATGTTTATGGACTTGTAAATTCAAGAGGTTCCTCAGAGCTGCCGAGGTGGCTCTGCTGTCCTGGGATGGGGACGTTGCCCTGCCACGGTGCGGACGTGGCTCAGCTGGTTTGTGAGGATTGGGAAGGTCCCAACATTGCCCAGCTGCTTTTTCAGCCCTGATTTAGAGCAACTGAACCTTCCCTGCCGGTGACTGCGGGCAGCACCAGGCATGGCCAGCGAGGAGGGCAGAGCCTTCTCCCTTCTGCAGGAGCCATCCCCTTCCCGCAGTGCCTTAAACCCTGGGAAACAAGGAGAAGTGTCTCTCTGTCCTTGCTTTCTTTGGCTTGTGGGACTCATAATTTCCCTTTGAGCGTGAAGGATGGAAAGTTCCTCACAAGCAGAGAAAAGAGGTCAGGTTTGAGGCAATAGCAGGAGCCGGGAGCTGGGATTTTTAATGACAACCTGGGATTTTTAATGACAACAACTCCTTTGAAGTGAGAAGTGCCTGCCCCGTGTCCAGCAGCCACCCCACTGGAGCTGCAGCCACTCGGGCTCTGGAGCTCCTCCATGCCCGTGTCCTACAGCAGCCTTTGCTGGAGACCCCAAATCCCACCCTGCCAGTCCCTCAAGCTTTGATACCGACACTTCAAACGTGGATTATTCTGTCCACCCCCTTTAGACTGAATCTGCCTTGGAAAACAAATGGCTCTGTTGGGCTCAGAATGCTCCCGCAGCTGACTCTGTAATGAGCTGTTTATTATAGTTCCCATAAGTGAAATCCATTAAGTCTGACAGAAATGCAGCGAAAGTTTACATTCCGCATCCGTTTGAGGGCAGTTCGGAATTAAATTTGCCCCTTCCCTCCTCCACCCCAGCAAAGCTGCACACGATACTCAAATGAATTTTCCATCACTGTTTTCCAGAAGAATAAGGCTGAACTTGAGCGGGCCCTGGATGATTTGGCAACTTGTCCAACTCGTCTGCTCCGAGTCTAAATTTTCTCCCTTCCAGTGTCAGTTTTCATGCTTAAAAACTTGAAAGGAAGAAAGGTGGTTTGGGGATGACATTGTTCCTTAAATCTTATGCGTGAGTGATTGGATGTTTTCTGTCCTCCTCTCCAGATTCATCTTGGTGCGTTGGGGTTACTGTTACAGCTGGATGGAAAATGGAGTTTCCATTGTATGAGGAGTTTTGAGGTTTTGTCCCAAATCTAGACACAAACCCAGTGTCTGTTACTGTGTTATAACTCAACAATTAATCCTCTTCTTGGGTATTGATTACATTATGACCTTAATACAGAGCAGTGAAGTCAAAATGAAAGATTTGGGGATTTTATAAGCAAAATGTTGTCATCGTTTCTGACAGAAAGTTAAACAGAACATAGGTGTTAAAGTGAAACCTTCTTTTTGCTGTTGATTTATCAGTTTTCCACAGAAAACCATTCCAGGTACATCCTTTTCATCCAGTTTTATCGTTGTTTTTAAGCACTGTCTGGCACGGCGCAGGCCTGGGGGGTTTTCCCAGCAGTGGGAATTGTGTGGAGCAGTAAAAGGCGTGAGAACGGGGGCAGAAGAGAACAAACAGGACCTGAGATAAAATCCTGAACCCACGGAAAGGCCGCAGGAGAGGCAGCTGCCGCTCCCCCCTGCAGAAAGGTGGGCGCATCACCTGGCTCCCCTGGGAAAGGAGATGAGTCTCTCCCGCCGGGAACGGCTCTGGAAATCGCAGCGATTACCCCGAGAGCGCCGGGAGGGGCTGATTGACCTTGGGGAAGCGCTCCGTGCCTCTGCAGATGGTAATCAGGTAATGTCAGCGCGGCGCTCCGAGCCTGCGGGCCGGGAATGCTGTAAGAGGATCCCCAAGGCAATAAAACAGGGAGAAACGCTGTCCAGCCACACACAGAACCGTGGCCTCGAAATTACATTTCCTTCCTCCCCGCTCATCCTCCTCCCGACGTGGCACCGATTTGTCAAGCCTGGACAGATAATCCGGGGCTGCGAGCCTGGTTTATCACCAGGAGCGGCCGCATCACACCTGCACCGGGCGGAAGGGAGGCTCTGATTAACGGAGATAAATCCAGAGGATGTTTGATGGCTGTACTTTGTAAACCCAGCGAGAAAGGACTAATTTCTCCGTGGCTGTGCGGGGTGTGTGGGAGCTGGAGAGCCTGTCTGCATTAGCATATAAATGCATTTAAAGTGAGACAAATCCTGGTGGCTTTGGCAAGCGGGAGACCTCTGGAATCGGGAATGTAAACTGTTTAGAGAAGGAAACATTTCTGTTTAAACGCAAGGAAAAGGCGGCTGGGGAAGGTAAACATCCTCCCAGAGCAGAAATCACTGCGGAACTCGCCTGCACGTGGGGAAAGGTGGACGTGGGAGCTCTGGAGCTGTACCTGGGCACCGGGAGCAAATCCTGAGGCTGCGGCGCCCGTGGGAAGAGCCTGGCGGGATGATCCCCATGGAGCAGCACAATTCCCAGGGGCACAGAGGGAAGCACACGAGCTGCCAAACCCAGATCCATCGGGATAAACTCTCCTTCCAGATGGGGCTGGGCGATTCAGGGCGGGCTCATCAAGGGCTGGGCGGCTCCTTGGTGTGCGCAGCCCAATTCCCACTGCCCGGGGCTGGCCGGCTCCCAGCGCAGCAGGAATGACAGCGGCAGTAAGGAAGCGTCAAAGTCTCAATCAAGCAGTGACCCGAATTTCTCTCTCTCAGCCTGGAGAAGTTCAAGGTACAGTCAGGCCTGTTCTGAAAGGCAAGTTACCTCTGCAGAACCATCCACTGCACGGCTCCATGGCACGTTTTTGTGGAGAAGAAGTGGGAAAAGAGGAGGGAATGCTGGCAGAGGCCTGGGGAGGCCCCAGCCCTGCAGAATCCCCGTCCACTCACGCACGACCCCGCTGCAACACCAGCTTTGTGCAAATAGCCCAGATTTTGTCTGTTCATCACTCAGGGTTTGTTTTGGAAACAGCTGTTGGTCCGTGTGGTAAAACAGAAGATGGAAAGTGTCACAGGAATGTGGTTGTCATGCGAAACCTTCCCCAGGACTGGCAAGGAGATTTATATCCCGCGTTTGCTTTTAATTTGGTGCATATGGCTGCAGATGCCTGAGATTGGGGAATGGCACTCGCAGCCAGGACACATTTTTCAGGGAGGGCTGGTGGTGCAGGGGCAGAGCACGCTGCAGCCCGTGCCAGGAGGGACAGAGATGTCAGCCCCCGGGGCTCAGGGGGCAGCCGAGGTGTCCCCACAGTGTCACCGAGGTGTGTCCCCAAGCCTGGCCCTGAGCTTTTCCTCCTCTGTGCGTCCTGTACCTGGTGCTGCCCCCAGCACACCTGAGACCCCCAGCACACCTGAGCCCCGGGCACACCTGAACTCCCCCAGGCACACCCCAGGCACACCTGAACCCCCGGGCACACCTGAGCCCCTGGGGCACACCTGAGCCCCCGGGCACACCTGAGTCCCTGGGGCACACCTGAGCCCCCCGGGCACACAGAACCCACCCAGGTGTTGCCACCTGTGCCAGACCCCCATGTCCTTTCCTGCCCCACTCACGGCCATCGCCTCCTTACAGCACTTTTAAACAATTCTCAGCTTTTTCCAGCCCTGCTCTGGCTGCAGTGCGAGGCAGGCGATGGGCAACCAGCAGTTCAAATGCTTTTCTCTCCCTTGTTGTGTTTCTTTTGGGAAAAAAAGCCAACCAAACACAAACAAACCCAAAGCAGATGTGGCCTGGGCACTGCGAATGGAGCAGGAATCTCACGAGTGGTCCTGGAGATAAACAAGGCTGGGCTTGTAAAATGGAGACCGGTGGTGTGTGGGGAAGGGAAGAGGGCTGAGAGGAGGATCTCATTTCAAAAGAATTAGAAAAATGTGATGCAACTCTTTTAAAAGAAAGGAAGAGAGAGGGAGAGCAATGCAGGGAATGCCACAAAAGTCATGTAGGCAGGAGTGTGCAGCTGGCTGAGTTTGAAAACAAATGATTTTAATCAGCTGCTATTCAACTACTGTCAGCTCTGATTTACTGTGTGCAGCCAATTAAGGGGTTTGGGGGGTTCAAAGATGAGGAGTGAAAACCTAAAGCACGTTGTTGGAGGGGAGGAACGCTGCAGCAAGGGCAGGAGTGGGGCTGCCCCAGCCCTTCCCTGGTGTGGGATCAGACCCCAGAGCCTGGCACGGGGGCTCAGTGGCTTTGGGCATCTTGGCCCAAGGGGTTCTGTGTCCGTCTGGGCTGGGTGGGGGGCCCCAGAGTACAGCCCCTTCCCCAAAGGCAGCCCACAGCCCCTTCCCCGGGGCACAGCCCACAGCCCCTTCCCCAGGGCACAGCCCCTTCCCCAGGGCACAGCCCCTTCCCCAGAGCACAGCCCCTTCCCCAGGGCACAGCCCCTTCCCCAAAGGCCAGCCCACAGCCCCTTCCCCAGGGCACAGCCCCTTCCCCAAAGGCCAGCCCACAGCCCCTTCCCCAGGGCACAGCCCCTTCCCCAAAGGCCAGCCCACAGCCCCTTCCCCAGGGCACAGCCCCTTCCCCAAAGGCCAGCCCACAGCCCCTTCCCCAGGGCACAGCCCCTTCCCCAAAGGCCAGCCCACAGCCCCTTCCCCAGGGCACAGCCCCTTCCCCAAAGGCCAGCCCACAGCCCCTTCCCCAGGGCACAGCCCCTTCCCCAAAGGCCAGCCCACAGCCCCTTCCCCAGGGCACAGCCCCTTCCCCAAAGGCCAGCCCACAGCCCCTTCCCCAGGGCACAGCCCCTTCCCCAAAGGCCAGCCCACAGCCCCTTCCCCAGGGCACAGCCCCTTCCCCAAAGGCCAGCCCACAGCCCCTTCCCCAGGGCACAGCCCCTTTCCCAAAGGCCAGCCCACAGCCCCTTCCCCAGGGCACAGCCCCTTCCCCAGGGCACAGCCCCTTCCCCAGGGCACAGCCCTTTCCCCATGGCACAGCCCCTTCCCCAGGGCACAGCCCCTTCCCCAGGGCCCCTGCCCAGGCTCAGTGCTGCTTCTGGGGTCTGGAGCTGAGCATCCCTCTCAAACGTGGGATACCCCAGTTCCTCTGGACCCCCAGAAACCCCAGCTGCAAAGCTGGATGCAAGGAGCAGAGGAGTTTCAAAGTGCTGCCATGAAAGGAGACACGGTGCTCAGCGATGGAGGGACAGAATGACCACAGTGTCCCCTGTGTCCTCGCCAGGTCTGATGCACCTGCCTGGCCCAGCAGTCCTCTCAAAAAGGGGGCTGCCAACTTTATCCCTCTCACACCAAGCAAGCTACTGCCATCCTCTAAAGCTGACAAAATGGCCTGAGGCATCTTCCCCTCGCAGATCATCACTAATACATTCCAGGCAGACACTTCCAGCAGGGCTGTGATATGAGCTTTCCACAATTAATTAGTCCGGCTAAGTACTACGCAACCAAGAAAATTAAAAAGAAAAACTATCTTGCCAAGTCCCGAGCTATCTGGGTGTTTGCACCACTCCCACCGCAGTGGCAGATAATAGTCTGGAGCCTTTGATCCTCTAAGAACCCTCTCGGTGCTGCTGGAGTGCCACAGGCGGTGGCAGCTCCCGGGATGTGCCGTGAGGAGCTGGTGTCTTGTCACATCCCACAGATCGTGGTGGCTCCTGTTTGCCCTGAGAGCTGCAGCTCTGCTCATCCCAGGATCTGCCACCCTGTCCCACAGATTGTGGTGGCTCCTGTTTGCCCCGAGATCTGCAGCTCTGCTCATCCCAGGATCTGCCACCGTGCCCCACANCCACCATGTCCCACAGACTGTGGTGGCTCCTGTTTGCCCCGGGATCTGCAGCTCTGCTCATCCCAGGATCTGCCACCGTGTCCCACAGATTGTGGTGGCTCCTGTTTGCCCCAAAAGCTGCAGCTCTGCTCATCCCAGGATCTGCCACCATGTCCCACAGATTGTCGTGGCTCCTGTTTGCCCCGGGATCTGCAGCTCTGCTCATCCCAGGATGTGTCACTGTCCCACAGATTGTGGTGGTTCCTGTTTGCCCCGGGATCTGCAGCTCTGCTCATCCCAGGATCTGCCACCGCGCTGTCTTTGTTCCTCCCGTTTAGCACTTTGATTTGTCGGCTCTGCTGAGAATCTCCCTTGCAGCTTGTTGACTTATCACTCATCCCCGTGAGTTCCCATTCTCTCCCCTCCTGACAGCTTTGCCTAATGTACTTATTCATTCCATTTAAATAAATCGAAGCGGGCCTATGACAGCCGATAAGTGAGTCACACAAGAACAAACAGAAAGGAAGCACTGCAAATAGTCAAATGTCAAGTAGGAATGGAAAACTGTCCCTATAGCTCCAGCGAACCTTAGATGTCTAATATTTATGGCCAATTGATGTCATTAGAAAGTAAATAAGCCCTCTTATGCTGCATTACAAAAGATTAACTGCAAGCAATGGAGTTTAAATAGCACAGATAAGTGCAGATGGAAATAAACCTGTTTAAAGCTGGAAATATTTGCTGAACCTCCTTGCTGCTTTTAAGATAATTGATCTCTGTATATCTGTATTGAATCTCGCCATAAAAGCTTTGAAACGTCTTCTGGCAGAGCCCAGCTCACTCGTGACTCAACCTCTCCTTATCTCTGCAGATTGCAGAGGGTTTTTCATTCCTCAGCACGCTGGGTGGGAGCTGGGGCCGCCGTCAGCACTTTCCACCCGGAGATGCTCCAGGTCGGGTTTGGAAACCACCAGCCCCGGCTGCAGCCTCGCCCAGCTCCTGTCACACCCCGGGGATGGGGGAACGTCTCTCACTGTGCCATTTGTCCTCAAAGGACAGCAGGAAAACGAACAGTGACTGTGGTGTGCTGCAGCTGAGGGGCTCAGGGAGCAGCCTGGCCTTGGAGATGTGAGCGGGTTACATTTTGCTGATGAGGGAAGCCAGAGAGGGAGGAAGGGAGGGGTGGTTTGCTGCCCCGTGCCCACACTGATCTCTGGGCACGTCCCATCCGGGGCCATCCCTGTTCTAACCCCAGAACACCCTCCCAGCCCTGAGCTGGGCCAGCCCAGGGGCTCGGGGGACCTGTGCCCAAATCCTCCCACAGGTGAGCAGCACCTGGGAGGGCACAGAGGGGACGGGGGGGACAGAGGGCACAGAGGGGACAGAGGGCACAGGGGGGACAGAGGGCACAGAGGGCACAGAGGGGACAGAGGGCACAGAGGGGANGACAGAGGGGACGGAAGGCACAGAAGGCACAGAGGGCATAGAGGGCACAGAGGGGACAGGGGGGGCAGGGCCCCCACGCGCCCGTGGGGGGCTGGGCACTGCCGTGCCCCGTGCAGACGCTCACACGGAGCCTGGAGAAGGCCGGGACAGGGCACCCACGGCCGAGGCAGCAGCTCAGGTGCGCAGCCCCGGCCCCAGCCCGAGGCGGCCGCGCCCCCGGGCACCGTCTGCAGCGGGACCCGGTGCCAAGGCAGCGCCGCCTGTGCGCTGCAGAAACATTTATTTGATCCTCCAACTCTGCTTTCAGGATGATTAATCTGCGCCCGGCTGTGTGCTTAGGCTCTCCATAAAGGCAGGTGCATGTGTTCCTGCGCTGCTGCTGTCAGGGCCGTTAATGTAAGCGTCTGTTTTACAGCCCAATTGACAGCAGCATTGTTCTGGCAGGGTTACAGCTCTGACATGTGGAATCAATCTTTTTAACCTGTCAATTAATCAGTGGGCAGCTGTCAGCCCAGCTGAAAGGCCTGAAGGACAGTGCCCTTTCAATGGATTATACTGGATGCTCGGTGGAGTAAAATTGAACACTTCAGTCTCAGGAACTCTCCCTGCATCCAGAGCAACGCTCCATCTCCTTCTCCTGCAGGAAACGACACCGGGGCCTCCTGCAGGAACCAGGCAGGGAGGGAGGGCAGTGACAGCTTGGCTGTGTGACACGCTGGCTGTGTGACACGCTGGCTGTGTGACACACTGGTTGTGTGACACGCTGGCTCAGACAGCCCCAGAGCACATCTGCAGGGCAGGGGAACGGATCCAAATCCCCAGATCCCTGATCCCCTGATCCCTGATCCCTGATCCCCAATCCCCTGGTCCCGGGGCGGGGAGGCCCAGCCCTGCAGTGGAGGGGTGTCACAGGGAGCTGTCCCCAGGCTGGGGCCCAATGCCCCAATCCTTGCTGGCAGCCCAGGCGCCCCCCAAGCCCCAGCCCAGCCCCTCGGTGAGTGCTGGGGCTGTCCTGGGTCCCCACTGCCACCCCGCAGCCCCCGTGCCGTGCTCTGATCCCACAGCCAGGGGAGCCACTCCAGGTTATCCCCTCCTGCAGGTCCTGTCTGTGATTTCCTTCAGGGCTGAAGGCTCTCCCAGCATTTCCTTGCTCTTTCCAAGGGTGGTTCCCACACCAGGACGGTGCTGGGGGAGCTGACGCGTGTCTGTAACACGACCTCCCTTTCCCCATGGCACTTTGGGATCCTCTCTATCCCCCTTGGAGCAGGTGTTGGAGAGGGGACAGCAAAGAGCCCCCCCAGTGGGCCAAGGTCCCCTGGCAGCGAGCAGCTCCAGCAGGAAACAAAAGCATAACCTTGAAAATGCAGCATTTCCCTGGTCCCCTCAGCCTAATGTTGTGTGGTGCTCGTTGAGCGGCCACTAATTTGATTCATATGAGAAGCTTGACCTTATTCCACCAAGTGTTTTCCAGCCTGGATTTCTCTAACTGCTTGTTTATAGAGAGTATATGGAGCATTTAATGTTTTTTTTTTTTTCAGCTGTTTAGGAACTTGTTGGGTTTTTTTAAGGCAGTCCCAAGAGGGCTGGGCACAAGCCACTGCCTCCTTCCCCCTCCCAGCCATGAGGGTGCCCAAACCCCTCCCTGCTCCGGTGCTGGGCAGGGAGGAAGGATAATTTATCTGGTGGCTGCATCATTAGGTGGAGGTGACTCCAAATGCCATTATCTTTGTTTAGCACAAGCAGGGAGCAGTTAGTGCTCGCTGGGTAATCTGTCTCAGCATCAAAAAGCTGCGGGGACACAGCAAAGCTCTTCTCAAGCCTTAATCTCTCAGCACCGTCATTTTCTCAGCCGAGGAGGGGCAGGGACCTGGGTGCCAGTGCCTTTGGTGATGAATTTGGATGATTGATCTTTCCAAGCTGCTTTTTGCCTTTCTTGCCACGCAGACAGGGAGGTGCAGCGTTTATAGATCATCCCTGTGTCAGGTGGCTGTGGACAATTAGTCACAAGTGAAGGAGTCCCCTCCTGCTCTCCAGCAAGGGGAACACACCTGGGGCACCAGGACCTGCAGGTCTGGGTGCCAGTTACACGGCAGGGAAGGGCAAACTGGAGGGTGGGAGGCAGGCACTGACTATTTATTTGTATAAAACTCCTGATTATCTGCCCCTGGTGTGGAGCTGAACCTCGGGAGTGCATGGGCTCCCAGGCTTCTCCAGCAGCCACCGTGCTCACTTGATTTATTTTCACGTTGCACTGCAGGAAATAGGGAAATATTATCTCCTGTTGAGCAGAGCCAGCAGAGCCCAGCCAAGGTCACAGAGCCAGTGTGAGACACAGGGGGCTGAGCCTGTGCCCACCTGGGCAGGCTGAGCTCGGGGAGATGGGCTGGGAGAGCTCCTGGCAGCCCCTTGGAGAAAGACACTAAACAAGAGCCAATAGCAACTGAAATATTTTCATCTGGAGCCCTGTTATAAGAAGTGGCAAGACTAAGGACCGAATGGCTCCTAATTTGCTCCTGACTCTTTTAATCAAATCGAGCTTTCAGCCCTAATCCTGAGCCAGGCTTTTCAGAAAAGATTGCAGGAAGATTATTCACCAGGAGCTCCGAGCAGTCATCAGCACCTCTCCTCCTGCCAGAGGAACGGGGTGACCAGCCCTGCCAGCCCCCCGTGTCCCCTGTCACTGGGTTTGGGGGCTCAGGGCCTGCCTGTGCAGGCTGGATGCAGATGGGAGAGCCCAGAGCTCCCTCTGCCCTGGCAGGGGGCACAGGCAGGCACAGCTCAGGCTGGGTCTCACAGGGTCCCCACGGCCCTGCTGGGCTCTGTGGGACACGGGCCACCCACGCTGAGGTTACCCAGCTCTGCCCCTGCTTCTCCCCACCCTGGGCTCCATATCCCGAGGTGAAATCCAAGGTGAGAATTCTCTCCCAGGATTTCAGCAGGCACTTGGATGCAGTTGCACCTACTGATGGTTTATGTGCCACACACCCTCTCCTCCAGCCACGGGAACAGGAGGATTTTGAGGTGGAATTGTCAGATCAAAGAGAGTTTACAGAGCCCCTTTAAACAAATTTTCACAATAATAATTTCTGCGTGCAGCGCCTGCAATAAAAGCCAATAGATGAGCCGGGCAGGGAGCGAGCCCCGGCTGTAAATCACGGCGGGGCCGAGCTGCTCCTGCTCTGCTGCCGTGGTTTATGGTGTCATCCAGCCCCAGCATCCCCGCGGTGAGTTACAGCCCCGCGGGCAGCGGGGGCCCATCCATCACCGCAGATGTAAACAGGTATTCAAATCGCAGCTCCAGAGCCTTGTCCCCGGCACTGAATCACTGCCGCAGCCTGGCCCCGGCCCTGCCAAGGTCACAGATTGCTGCTGCCGGGCGGGCTGAGCGCCCCCAGACCGGCTCTGAGGTGTGTGCAGGGCAGCGGCAGCAGCCGGGGGCTGCGCAGGGACATCCTCAGACCTGCCCTCGGGGCCACCCCAAACCTTCTCCTGCCCCTCAGCCCATCAGCAAACACCGAATCACAGCCCTGGCTCCCCTGTGCCCCCTGCTAGAGGGACACCTGTCCTGCCTGCCCCACCCTTTGGGGTGCCTTTCCCCTCCCACCCACACCGGGTGAGCTGCTGGGGGCACTGGGTGCCCCAGTCCTGCCGGGGGGCACAGGGGTGCAGCTCCCTGTCTGCAGCTCCCCTGGCACAGCCAGAGCCTGTCCTGGGCTGAGCCCACGTCAATGAGATTTGAAGGTGCTCAGCAAAACCTTTTAAAGGATCCTTGAAGCGGAATCAATAACCAGTTCATCATCCTCCCTGCTTCTCCTTACCCCACGATGCCTTTTCTAAAAAGCAGCTGCGAAATTCCTCAGTCACTGCCCAACTAGCAGGCAGTAAATCTGCAGAATATAAAGATGATTTTCATTTCCATTGGGTTGCTCTATTTTTCTCTCTAAATATTTCAGGGGAGCTCGATTCATGGCTTCTCCTTCAGTGTTAAAAGAAAATAATAATAATTTTTTATTTAAAAGGTAGGGAGCGAAGCCCCGAGCGCTGGGGGCCCTGCATTGTGTTTCAAATGGTTCCCAGCTTCATTACCAGCTCTAAGCAAGTTCTGTATACATCACCCAGTTTAATTCAGCAATATCATCAGTGTCAATGGGCATCCAGCGGCTGCTGGCTATTGGTCATCTGGAGCTGACACAAACTCAATAAATACTCCATAACCCCTGACAGCCGCCAGCAGATTAGCCCGGAATGAGCGATGGCCCCACCAACACCTGCTGAACCAAATCACCGCCGTGAGTGATGGGCCCGTACCCAGCTCTGACCACAGCTGAGAGCAGGGGAAGAATGATTTTGTACTTTAAGAAAAGAATTAGAGATGGTGGCTGGAGTGATTGGAAAACCTTCCCGAGGTTTCTCACTCCTTCCTGCCCCGCTGGCACGTGCAGGCTGACCACGGGCCCCCGGCAGCAGCAGCAGATTTTATTATTCTGTACATTATTGATGTCACCACCAGTGACTTTATTTCATGTCCGAGCGCATTATTGCTCTAAATTATCATTTTAAGCTGTTTGGTGAGACCTGAACCACTGCTTAGCAATCTGCACTTATTTAAAGGTAACGTTGTGCCAATGGAGCTTTGGGTGCAGCACAAGAACCTCCAGAGCTGAGCCCAGAGACCGACTGGAGCTCAAACCACAGCACTGCACAAGGTCTTGGAAAATTAGAGGAGCTGAAACTCTGGTACCCATTGCATTCCTGAATTTCTACTTGCCTTGGGAAGTAGAATCGTGGAATCCCAGAACAGTTTGGGTTGGGAGAGACATTAAAGATCAGCCCATTCCACTCCCAGGGACACGGACACTCTCCACTCGCCCAGGCTGCTCCAAGCCCTGTCCAGCCTGGCCTGGAAATAACCTGCAGCCTGAGTTTTAAAGTGCTGGGCTCCCAGGAAAACCACAGGTAACACAAATAAATGGAATAAACCACAGGTAACACCAAATACACCAAATAAACCACAGTTAATACCAATACACTGACTAAACCACAGGTAACGCCAATACAGGGAATAAACCACAGCACCAATACTCCGAATAAACGCAGCTAAACCACAACGGGGCCGTGTCCAGCTGTGAGCATGGGGTTTCACTCCCTCAGTGTCTCATTTCCCCACGTGTTGGTGAAGAACTGCTCTCTGCTCAGGGGCCTTTTTGACCCTTTTCCTCCACGACGAGGCTTTTCTGGCCCGGCTGTGCCCTGGCTGCCCTGAGCCCCACGCGCTGCTGGGCCCCCAGCCCCGCTCCCCGAGCTCCAGGGCTGCTCCTGGGCTCCATTTCCCAGCGCCTGGCGCTGCTCCCTGGCCGGGACGTGTGTGTGTGTGGCGGGGATGGGATGGAGGTGACAGCCCCGCGTGTTTGATCGCGCTCCTCTCTGTCTGCTCGGGAGCTGTCAGCGGCTTCACTACCCGCAGTAGCTGTCACTCCGCTTTTGGCTCTAGGATCCTGTTTTGATTCCAGCCCTTATCGAGTTTATCTAGGATCCTTCTGCTCGTTTAAAAGAAAAAAATAAAAAAGCCACCCAAAAAAAAATCTCTGATTGAAAGTGCTTTTGGAGTTAGTGTGAGGCGGCTCCCGGGGCACCCTGCGTGGGTTTGATGCACTCCAGCCTAATTGATGTCCCTGGGTTTGAAGAGCTGTCTGGATGAGGGGCCCGCCAAAGTCTTTCAGAGTAATGTGATTTGCTGGAGAGCCCTGGTGTAGGCTTGCAGAAACACTGCTGCTCCTACTGCCAGCTTAAATCAGATACCAGCCTGACCTCGGCAAGCAGTGTCTTCTCCTATAAATTTTGGCATCACAGTGAGTTACATCATTCGAGCTGCATTATGTGCTGTTACAGACAAGAAGTCACGCAAGTTAATGTGGCAGCTGGCTGGGATTTAAAGGCAAATGCACGAGGCTGGAAAATCTGAGCCCACCTTTGCCCTGGCAGCCGCGCCAGCCTTGCCCACGGCCGGGGCGGTTCTGCTCCCTCGGGGCAGGGACAAAGCCCAGATTTACTACTGGGAGCCTTCTCCTCCCCGCTCTGCCCTTGGCAAGAAGATGAACAGGAGCCCTTCGTCCCGGCAGGCAGGAGTTTGCTGCTGGAGCTGTGTGGGGGTGGCAGAGGGTGACGCAGGGAGGTGCCACTGGGGTCACCGGGCTGAAAGTGGCCCCAGCAGCCCAGGGCTCAGTGAGGGCACAGCAGCTCCCAGACACGAGCCCTCAGGCACGTCCTCAGGCTCGTTCTCACCAGGGCCCCCCAAATTCCCAGCCACCAGCACTCCCCTCACGTGCTGCCCAGCCTGTCCCCCTGTCACAGGCTCCAGCTCCCGTGGGAGCAAAGAGATTTTCCAGCATTCCAGGACCCCCCTGTGTCCCTCACCACGGCTCAGTGTCCCCCAGGCCCCTCTCCTGCCCTGACAGGGAGCAATGGGCACTTCTCCCACCCCTGTTCCACTGGCTGCTGCTGCTGCTGCACAGAGCCCCTCTCCAATTAACCAATCTTCATTTGGTTTGCTCTCAGCTCTGCAGCCCACGGTGGCTGCAGGGAGCAGGTGCTGGCCCCAGCGCTGGCTCCAGCCCAAATTCCATCCCTGGAATTCTGAATTCTTCCCTGTCCTTCTGTCCCTGCTCCCCACATCCAGCACTTCCAGCTGCCCCTGCATCTCAGGGAGGTGCTGCAAGCACAGGCCATTCACAAGTGTCCCTGAGGCAGCAGAGCCAGGGCAGGCTGGGGGCTGCTTATTTTGGACACTTTTTTGTTTGAAGGGCACTGGAAGGGGCATCACCCAAGTTCTCAATTTATCTTGCACAGCAGTAAAATATTTCACATACGTATGGTAAAAGTTTTTGACTCATTTTCCTTCATTTAGGAAGGAAATAATTTCTTCTCCTATGTTGAACCCTTCTGCCCAACTTTTAGGCTGTGTTAAATTATTGATTTCATTATATTTTATACTAGCTGCTGTCCATCGTGATGAAGGGGAAAAAAGAAACATTTTGGATTTTTCTTTCTGAGCACCACGGGACGGGGAGGCAGAGACACACCTGTGTGCAAACCACTCCATGAATTTTCCAGAGAAGAAAATCTGTTTTGTGTTCTGGTTTGGATCTCACTGATGGCACAAACACCACAGTGTGTTCAGAGGTCTCTGTCTCCTTCTGCCAGGAAAGACCAAAATCTCAGAGACACCTTGGGATGGGGGCAGAGATGATGGGTGGGGAGGAAACAGACCATAATATTATGAAGCACCTGGTGAAAAACTACAAATGGATCATTGCATTGTCTCTCTTCCTCACTCTGCCTTGAAAGACTTTTTTCGCTGTAATTGTAATTGATGTTTTCCTTCTCCCTTGTAAAATGGTTTAGTGGTTCGGAAATGATTTAAAGAGGGATAAATATGCAAAAGCCTCCCAGGCTGGTGTGGGGCTGCAGCTCCTCTGCCCACGGGGACCACGAGGCCCCTGGCACGGAGTGAGCCCCGTGTCCCTTTGGCAGCCAGGATGTGACACCTCCAGGAGGTCTCTGAGCACTCCAAGCTGGCCAGGCTGGGTTCTGGGTCCCCTCTGGGTGCTGGAAGTGACCCCAGGACATGCTGGGTCACCTCTGGGTGCTGGAAGTGACCCCAGGACATGCTGGGTCCCCTCTGGGTGCTGGAAGTGACCCCAGGACATGCTGGGTCCCCTCTGGGGACAGCACTGGCCGGGGTTTTGCTGCTGTTTGCCAGCACCAGGGGGGCTGAGGGGGGCTGGCAGTGCCACCCCAGGGTCACCCCTCCCTGCTGCTCCCAGGGAAAGAAAGGATCCTCCTGCAGAAGGAGCTGGGCTGTGCAGAGAGGGAAGAATTCACCAAACACCCCTGGGCACTGCCAGGCTCACTGCAGGGACAGAGGGACAGAGCAGGACAGGGACAGGCTCCAGGAGACAACACTGGGGAGGGGTCCTGCAGGACAGGGGCAGCACGAGGGGGCAGGAGCCCCCCGAGGGGACCCCGTGAGACACCCCTGGGCATTTCCTGGTCAGAAATACCCGGGGTTTGCTGCCTGTCCAACGTGCCACAGACTCTGCAGAGGGGCCCGAGGGGGCTGCACAGAGCCCCTGCATGGCAGCGGGTGGGGCTGGCTGAGTGCCCATGGAAACCAGGATATTAATGAAGCTGAATGCACAATAAATTGGAATTTATTGTACAATTAGCACCTAGAAGCTCGGATGGGTGTCTCTGCTATTTTAAATCTAAATAAATAACTACATTAACACTACCCCTACCAGTTGTTTTTTTGTAGCGTAGCCACGGCCCGAGCAATTTACTAAAAATAATGAGCCTGGCTCAGTGAAGACCAGCCAGACTCTGAGACAGCTCCACGGGGTTACGTTCACAAAGGGATGTGTTCCAGCTGTCCTGGGCATCGCTGCTCTGTGCAACCAGGAGAGGAAAGAGCTCTGGAGCCCAGCACAGCCAGGCTGGCACCTGAGCACAGCCCAGCCCCTCTGCAGCCCTGCAGAGCCCCCACCTCCCTGCAGAACCACTTCCCAGAGAGTCCTGAGATGTTGTTGTTGTTGTTATTATTATATTCTTTTAAAAAGTTCCCTCTGCAGGCTGCTGTGCCCGTGACATTCCCTTCAAGCTGCAATAACTAACCTGTCACAGCCTACAAACGCCGACAATGCAGCGCCGTGTGGGGCTGACTTAATAAACCTCATTTACATTCATTTTGATTCGCTCAGGCATTGAAAAACATTTCACAGGGAAAAAGAAATAAGTAGGAACCTCTCCAAGCTGACATGATGTTTGCTGATATGATACGAACGGACTTAATAGCGGCACGTATGAGAACATGCATTCCTTACAATATCTGCAAATGGGCTTCTTTTTATTTATTTGTGATTTTTTTTTCCCCTTTTCTTTTCCCTTTGTGCTGCTGCCACTTGTGCTGGGGGAGCAGTGCCACGACCACAGCTCTGTGCCACGGGCACAGTGCTGCTGCCCTGGATGTCCCTGTGACCCGTGGGGTGGGCGAGGCACAGAATCAGGAATGGTTTGGGTTGGAAGGGCCTGTAAGGATCAGGTTGTTCCAATCCCCTGCTCCTCCTCTCCTCCTCCACAACGTGCTGGGTTGGTTCTTGCTGCAGGTTTTTATTTTACTCCATAGCCTGAGGCTCTGCTCCCCAAATTCCCTTCCTGCAGCCAGTCTGAGCTGCTCTTCCCAACGGGGCCAGTCCAAGGCCTGCACCAGGGCAGGGTCCCACCCTTGGGGTGAGCCCAGGGTGGCTGGGGCTGGGTGAAATGCACCCACTCAGCTCCAAGCACAGCTGGAAATCTCCCCAAGTCGCCGTTTTTGTGCCCTGTCCCTCCCTCCCTCCCGGCGTGCAGCAGAGCCCAGCAGCACAGAGCAGTCCCCAGTGTCCCCGTGTCACTGGGAGCTGCACTGGAGCCGGCACAACGCTGGGCTGAGAGCTTATTTCACCTCAGAGAGGGATAAACACACGAGACCTGGTGGTTCTGTTAACTCTGCTGAGCTTTTTCCTGCTGACACTGGTTTAAAATAAGTTCTCTTGATTTACATCTGTCTAAGATCAGAAGGGAACAGAAGGAGTTGCAGCAGAACAGGATTCTGCAGATGAACACACGGGGCTCGTTTGCTTTCTCTTATCTGATTTGCATCACTTGGAGAGTTTAATTTCAAGCACTGGCCCTGAGCAATTGAGAGCAGGAAAAAATAAATCTCCCAAGCCCTGAGACAGTCTCACAATGCAGCGAGCTGGGGAGGTGCGAGGAGCAGGGAAACCTCCAGGGAAGGGGAAAACCAGACCACAAGAAGAGAAATAACAGCGAGGGGAGCGTGTGGGGAATGCCATGGGTGCATTCCAGTGGAACTGCAGGAAAAACTCAGAGCCTGCTCAGCCACAGCGCGGCCTGAACATGACATGACATCATCATGACATCACAAAGCCATCACCATGACATCATCACAATATCACAATGATGTAACAATGATATCACCATGACATCATCACAATATCACGATGATATAACAATGATATCACCATGACATCATGATGCCATCACCATGTCACAGTGATATCACTGTGACATCACCTGTGACATCACTATGATATCACCACGATATCACCGTGAATCACCATGACACCACCACGACATCAATGTGACATCACCACAACATCAGTGAGATATCACCATGACATCACCACGACAACAGCATGACATCACCAGTATATCACCATGACATCACCATGACATCACCA
>VYXD01004154.1:597-15687 GCA_013397195.1 Hylia prasina | reverse complement strand
CCAGGTGTACCCCCTGTTCCCTCCCCAAACAGGTACAAATCCAGGTGTACCCCCTGTTCCCTCCCCAAACAGGTACAAATCCAGGTGTACCCCCTGCTCCCTCCCCAAATCACACACAAGTCCCAGTCCACCCCTTGCTACGTTCCTTCCCCTCCATGTCAGGGCTCCAGCTCCCCGAGCTGCCTGGGAAGGAAAGGAGAGAATGGCCATTTACTGTGTTTCTTTTACCATCTGGGCTTATTAAAAACTGCGCAGCAAATTAAAAATAGGTGGGAACAAAGATGGGGGAATGACATAAAGGGTTGCAGAAAATTCTCTGTGTACTTTTAAAAGCTGGAATTGCCATATGGACTGGCAGAGAGACATGTTTTACATTTCCACTGGTACATGACTGACATCATTTAGCATTAACTTCTATTTGAATAAAATGGTAGTAGACATTTAGGTAATATTACAGGGCAATAAATGTTTTAAAGAGCCTTGGGGGGATGCTCTTGAAACACAGTCCAGACCAGAACTCTAAAAATATGTCTTAATATATATTAACCTCTTCTAGGACTTTTGGCTCTCAAACAAATAATGGAGGATAGAGGGTTTTTTTCCCCCCCCTCCCCTTTTACTTTCTGAATTAAGAGTCCCCAGCTATATTTTTCCTTTTTTCCTCTTTAGCTGTGCTGGGAAGAACATGAGGGAATGTAGTTAAAATTCAAAAAGGTTCCCCTTTATCATTACCATGAATCAACACAATAAATGAGCCCCTTCAGAGCACGGTAATAAGAATTTGATAAATCATCAGCCAAAAATTAACTAGATGTCAAAACAATCTTTGGGAAGTGTGATGGATTAGGGGCGATAGTGGCAATTAATCTCCCAGCATGAGTTCACAGGAGAGACTGAACGGTGGGAGATGGATAGGGGGGAGACCAAGGCCTCACAAGGTCAGGACACTGCAGAAAGGAGCGGGAGGCAGAGAGAGACGGAGAGAAGAAGAAAAAAATTCCACTGAGTCGGCAATCCCCGGCCCCTGGCAGCCGAGGTAGAGGTCAGGCACACGCCTTTGAAAGCCTCTCTGTCTCTCCAGCTGCTCCCGTGATGAGGCAAGCACTTTCTGCTCCTGCAATAAATGCCACCAGCAGCTCGGGGGTCTGGCCTGAGGCTGGGGTGCCCTGATCCAGGGATGCTGTGCCCTGATCCAGGGATGCTGTGCCCTGATCCAGGGATGCTGTGCCCTGATCCAGGGATGCTGTGCCCTGATCCAGGGATGGGCAGCTGCAGGGAGACAGATCCCCCCAGGATGTGGGAATCCATCCCTCCATCCATCCCTCCACCCACCCATCCAGGGCCGGCACTGTGGGTTCACGGGTTCTGCCTGAGCACGGAGCAGGAGGGAAGTGCTGCTGCAGCCTGAAATCCCCACGCAGCTGGAGGAGCCTCCCTGGGCCTTCCAGCTGGGGGCAAGGGCTGCACCCAGCCAGAGGCAGCCGGGGGTTCTCCTGCCCCTCATCTCCCCGGGCCAGCAGGACCCTCTGCCCCCACCAGGAGAGCAGGGGAGGCTGGGCAGAGTGGCACCCCCAGAGCTCGGGGGTGCCACGGGGGAGATTCGGCTGCTCCTCCACCACCCTGGATGTGGCACGGCTGAGACAAGGATGCACAGGCTCTGACCCTCTGTCCCTTGCTCAAGGGACAAGGACACACGGGCTCTGTCCCTTGCTCAAGGGACAAGAACACACGGGCTCTGTCCCTCTGTCCCTTGCTCAAGGGACAAGGACGCATAGGCTCTGTCCCTCTGTCCCTTGCTCAAGGGACAAGGACACACGGCTCTGTCCCTTGCTCAAGGGATAAGGACACACAGGCTCTGTCCCTTGCTCACAAGGAGGGTCCTTGGCTTCTCCATTAAGATAAAGACAAACATTTGCTGTGTCCCCTGGGCGTGCAAATCCAGCTCAGGAGCAGTCTGGGAGCTGTTCCTTCGCTGGGCTGGGGTTACCCACTGATGCTGCTGTCCCTCCCCTCTGGATCTGTGAGCAGAAACTCAGTGACACAACAGGACTGGCTCATTGCTCCCCCTGGTTAGAGGCTGAGCCTCCCCGAGCTCTGACTGCTTCGCTCACACTGTTGGTAACACCTTGCTCAAATATTTGCATCCTTACGAAGCAGCAGCCTTTTTTTTTTTTTTTTTTTTTTTTTTTTCTTCCCCCCTTTTCTTTCATGTTTTTAATTGCATCTTTCACGATCTCCCCCAGGTTGCTCAGACAGTTCTGTGCACGAGACAAATGCCTGGCAAGGGCTGGGGCGGTGCTGGCTGCGTGGTGCACGTCAATGTCAGCGAGATTTCGGGAGGGGGAGAGGGAAGCCAGCCCCCGCCCAGCTGGAACGCTCCCCCACAAGGCCTGTCTCTTCTCAAGACAGACAGCCCTTGGATGGGACAGATGTTTCCACCCAAAAGCAGATGTGAAGATGTTACTTTCCCAGGGAGGAATGCGGTGGGGGCTATTATTAACCAACAGTCCCCACATGACAGCTTCCCTTGACCAACAGTTGGAAAATCTGCAAAAACACGGAGCTCTCTAATCCAAGTGGTGGCAGGAAACAGCCACGGACTCTGCTGATTTATTATTATTAATTACAACCTGGAAATGACCAAAAACATCTGGGAGAGCCGAATGTGGAAGAGAAAGCAAGCTTGAGCAAAGGGGCCAAATATTTGATTCCGTGCTGGGCTCGGAGTGCTGCTGCAGTGCAGGAGCAGCCCTTGGCACGGCTCTGGGCAGGCTCCGAGGCAGCAGAGGGGAGGGTCTGGGGGCAGCAGCCCCAGGGGGACACGACAGCAGCAGCCCTGCAGCACAGGGTGCGCGAGGAGCCACCCCAGCACTGAGACCCCGGGGCTGCCTGAGCACAAAGTTCATCCCCGGAAGGTGAGGCCGTGTCCCCCTGGGGCCCCCCAGCCTGGAAGGGTGAGCAGAGTGTGCATAGCACCCCTGGGTGCCCGTGGCAGCACAGCAGCAGCATGGCTGTCCCCACAACTGTCCCTCCTGCTCCTCGGCCAGCCCGGGGCTGTCCCTGTCACCCTGCCCGAGGTGACACACGGCCCTGGCTGCTCCAGAGCTCTGTGCCTGTGCCTGAGGGGGAGCTGCAGGCATCATTTCAGAGATGGGGTCTCCAGCAGCTCCACACTTGGCAGGTGCACACGGAATTTGCTGAACTGAGAGGCCGGTTCAGCTTCACTAAAAGCTTTGGATTTCTTTGGTCCTTTTGCTCTGCAACTATCCTGCTTCCAGATTTTAGAACAAACACTGAATCAGCCATCATTGAGTGTAAAATCAGCCATTCCCTGCTGCCAGCCCCACCTCAGGACACATGGACACTTTCCCACCAGGTACCGGAGAGCCCCTGACACACACACGCAGCTGTGGTGATCCCACGACCCGAGAGCTCCTAAAACATCTGTTTACATTTCCAGAGCAGTATTAACATTGTCAGACCGTGGCAAATCTGCTTAATTTTCATCGACATATGCATAACGCACAAGCCAAAATACACTTAGAATGGGACATGTCAGAAAATAAACAACCATTAACTGATGAAATAGAAAGGAAGTTGGTTCCTGCACTTTCCCTCTCCCACACACATCCCCTGCAGCCACAGCTCCATCACCTCCCCGAGACTCCCTGCTCAGGCTCACGCCCAAAAACTTCTACAGGAGAGTGCAGACACTTCCAAAGTGTCCAACCTTTTCTAAGGGAGCTTTCAAAAAGGCACAAGATCCATGGGAAAAATCAGCCTCGCCCTCCCTTCTCTCCGCAGATCTGTTTGGAGAAATTGAACCTGAGCGGGTTCTTGCCACCCCTGGCCTCTCCCTAATTTCCACTGTGAGGTACATCCAGCCCAGACCCACTGCCTGGAGGTGAGCAGAGGTGCCCCTAATTGGGAACAGCATCTCCAAGGGGCTTTTCCAACGAGGTGCAGGTTTCTCTGGCACACGTTGTCAGAGCTGAAGGCAGCATAATGAAGTCCAGAACTTTTAGGTTTCCCCTTTAATATATCCATCATGTCTAGATCCATTATTGACATGTTGACTTTCTTGTTTCTGATTTAAGCTGCCAGACTCGGTAAAATTGCCTTGACAGCTTTAGCATTTGTGGCAGAACACTGACATGATGTTACTTACAGCTAATTAAAGTTGAGAGCATAATAAACAATCTTGGGATCCTAGCAACCCAACTTCCCCGGGTATGGAGTTTGCTGGATCTTGACCCGAGATCTTTGAAGCTCCGGCAAATTCCCTGCGTGACCTCCCTGCTCCGAGGGCACTGGCTCTGGGAAGCAGGGCTGGATAACACCAAAAACGCTGGGGCACGGCTTGTCCAGGGACGTGGGGAGTGATGAGAGACACGGAGGGGGGGCTGCTGAGGAAATGAGCCCCTGGGAGGTGCTGGAGGTGGGTTTGTAAGGCCGCTTCACTGAGGGGGAACGGGCCAATGGGTTAGAGCTCATTAGCAGCGCGATGAAAGCCAGCGAAGGAAAATTCAGACTGATTACCAGGAAATCTTTCCTCTGGTGAGCTCTGCTGGGCTGCAAAAGCCTCTCTGGAGGGAAGCAGAGCAAAGCACGGCGCTGAGGACTGATGGACACGGCCTGGGGAGGGCCCTGGGGGAAGGCTGAGTGTGAACCAGCCATTCACAGGAGCAGACTTTGCATCTCTGCTCCAGAAGGTCCTGGAAACTTTCACTGCATCAGTTCCTTCCCCTCTCCTCCCTCGTGCCATCTCCAACCCAGCTGGCTCCACAGGCAGGAGCCTCTCACGGTGTGAAATCCCTCACTCACGGAGGAGAAAGGTCAGTTCAGTTCAGGGCAAGAGCTCACCTTCCCTTGTTGGTGAACGTCTTTTTGTTATTTATTTTGTTGTACTAACAAAAGAACAAACCTTGCCATACCCAAATCAGATTCTCAGAGCTGACTCAGCCAGCAAAATCAGCATTTTTTTCTTGTCTGCAGGGAATAAAAAATCACTACTCACTTGTGCAGAATCAACTGAAATTTGAGGTGAATTAAATCCAAAATCTCCCTCTGTTCCTACAAATGACTGACATGCCTTCTTTATTGCCAGTTTCTTGAGTGCTATTGGACGGATTTCTCCCATTTTCACTGAATCTCCTCATTCTGCAAAGTAGGGCAACAACAACGTTTCACATCTCCCGCAAAGACTCAAACGCAGTGACACCCTCGCTGTGAGTCACCAGAGCCGCCGAACGCCGTCGTTGGAGCTCACAGAGGTGAAGCTGCATCAAAGCTCAGTGGAAACGGGCGAGTTCCAGCGCGTCCCTCTGCGTTTGTGCGTGTGAAGAGCCGGTGCTGAATCACAGCGAGGTGATGATGCGTCTGACATGTCAATGGAGAACCTTTAACTGGCTTAGCAACCCAGCACAAAGGCTGTGGCGGTGCTCTTAATCTCTTAATTCACCCTAAACCAGCCTGAAACCCAGCCCCTGTTCTCACAATGATTTACTGCACTGACAGAGCCTTCAAGAGTTTTTGAAAAAGACAAAACTTCTGGGCACAGACAAGGCCCTGGAGGTGAGCCAGGCGTGCACATGGTGAGAGAAAGGACCTGAGTCCAGGCCCTGCTTGCAGCACCCTGGTGCACGTGTGGTCACCCCAGGGACCCTCAGAACACCCATTTTATTCCCTGTTTGCAGTGTCTGGTAAACCCTGACCTTCCTGTCGGTCTGCAGCGGCACAGTGACCTCGGAGCAGGAGGGATGGGTGGAAAAGGAGCACTCACAGCTCCCAAATCCTCCACCGCAATCCCAGATTCCCCAGGTCCTTACAGGCTGCCCCTCCCCTGTGCATTTAGTGTCTCCAGGGCAGTAAATGCAGCAGCTCCCCTGGATTCACTCTGGGGACAAGGACCAGAGCCCCAAATGCGGCTGCAGCCGCCTGCCAGGGCAGCATTTCCTGCCTTTTCCTGGGGCCCTCTGCAGCTCCCGATGCTCCCGGCCCTTCTTCCTCCCTTCTTCCTCCCGTTCATCCCCTGCTGCCCCCAGCTGTGCCCCAGTGCTCCTGCAATGCAGGGGGAGAGGTGCAGCTCTGCCCCAGCTGTGCCCCAGTGCTCCTGCAGTGCAGGGACAGAGGTGCAGCTCTGCCCCAGCTGTGCTCCAGCAGTGCAGGGACAGAGGTGCAGCTGTGCCCCAGCTGTGCCCTGCTGCTCCAGCAGTGCAGGGACAGAGGTGCAGCTGACCCGGCCATCGGTCACTGCCCGGCCCAGCCCTCATGGCCAGTGCTGACCGTGGGGCCCGGGCAAGGGTGCTGCTCATGGGATCCACCGGGATGGGATCTGGGCGGGGAGCAGGGAAAGGGAACCTGTGCCTGAGACCCAGCTGGGGCGAGCGGGACGCGTGAGTGTGAACATGTGTGTCACACGTGTCACATGAGTGCCACAGAAGTCTGGGCTCACCAACCCCAGCCGAATCTCAGGCTCAAACCAAGCCCAGCTCGGGATCCTCCGCTGCCTCAGCGGTCACAGCCTTTATCAGACTGACATTCCCGCCACCACATCCCAGTGGTGCCCCTCAAAAACACCAACAAAACCCTGTAAAAGGTTAGAGCAGAGCTTCATGTCAGAGTCCCAGAAGAGCCCAGGCCGGCCCTGGGTTTAGTCCGCGGGGTGTGAAGGGTTTCACCTCTGGGCAAGGAGCTGTGGCAGCAGGAAGCCGCGTTGCCAAATACCTGCCACGCTTGCAGGGAGGAGAGGAATCCATCCCAGCAGCGATGGAAACCAAACAAAGCCCTGACACTGGAAGTGTTTATAACTGAGAGCCCGGAGTCCTGGTGTCCAGGAAAGCTGAGTGATTGTATCCTGACATTCCCACTGCCACGGAACAAACGGGATGGCAGGTACAACTGGTAACAATTTTCTGAAATTACAGAAATTTCTCGTTGTTTTCTTTCTGCGTAGTTAATAGTTCTTTTGTCCCGGTTCTAGACATTTTGCTAATCAGCTTCTATCATATGGGAGCTATCAGCAGAGACAGTCAAGCCTGGGGATATGTAAAACCTTTCCATTGCCTGAAGAATCCAAGGAGACCTTTGACACTTGCCAAATTCCCTTGCAGGGGAAGGGTAAGGGAATAAACTCGGAGCCAAAATCTGCAAAGTTGTTTCTTCATCAGCCTTTAAACAGGATCTTAAAAGTTTCCTCTGCTCATACCACGTTTTTATGGGGCAGCAACAACCGAGGGACTGCTTTACTAAGGCCACTCCTTCCAGGCTCCGAGGAAAAAAGCAGCCCCAAAACCCATCAAAAGCCCACCTGCCACACACGAGCCACGTGAGGGGCTGAGGGGAGGTGCCACAGCAGCTCCACAGCCCAGCGCTCCAGTTCCCTTTCCTTCTGGAATCAATGGGACACGGAAATGGGGCAGAGAGAACTGGGAGCAACGGGGCAGAACCCCCCGTGTGCACAGGGAGCCCCTGGCCCTGCTCCAACAGGGAATGGATCCCTGGAGCCGCCCCCGAGCCCGGCCCTGCCCAGGCTGGGACAGGGAACGGCACCATCACTTCTCACCTGTGTGTCCCAGCAAGGAGGGCCTCCCAAAAACCACCCCCTGCCACTGCAGCCGTATCAAACCTTCTCCAAAAAGTCACTTTGAGGTCACTGTTTTTGTCCAGTATTTCAATACATTAAATGCAATTACTTCATTGTTGATTTACCTGTCATTAGAGGCATGTGTTTGAACATGATTTATTGAGTGAGTTTTGTGCCAGTTGACTTGCAATAGATTGCACAATATTCAAAAAGGCTCATTTGCTTGGCATTACATTAGAAGCAGGGTGATTGCAACACAAAGCAATGTAAATGAGTTCTGAGAGGCTCCATCATTCATGTTGTCATGTACTGAATCCTATTATTATTTATTACCATAATTGTACTGTGTTTCCTGGGGCGATAAATTAGGACTGATGGGTCCCGCTGACAGCCAAGGACTGGACTCGCTCTATATAATTTAATAGGGATACTGTTGGATCTCTGCTCGGAGGAGACTTAGGCAGGAATTTAGTAACTAAGCAAAATCCTTTCTTAAAAAAAATTAAAAATAAAATAAAAGCAGTGAGGTTCCCCTCACCCTTCTTCTCCCTTGGCAGCAAATTTAAGTCTTGATAAAAGCTGCAAAGGAAATGGGAGCACTCTGTCTTTCATAATAGGATTGTTAAAAAAAATCACTGCCCTGTGTCACAATCTGTTTTCTGCTCCCTGCTGACAGGCAGCCTCCCGTGCTGGGAACACGGGGACAGCCGATGGCTTAAAGGGACAGCGGGGACAGCTCCTGCCCGCCTGCCCTGCCGCAGGAGCGGCCCCGGTGTCCCCGGGACGGCTCTGCGGAGCCGGGCAGCCTCTCCCCACGCCTCACACACAGGGGGCACAAATGCCACCGGAGCCAGCCTCTCCCGAAGTTACAGCAGGGGCTGTTGGGGGCCTGAGGGATGTCACGTCCCTCCCGGGGCTCCCAGAGGGTTCCAGGGGCTCCCCCTGAGCTGCTCTCCTTTCAGGGTCCAGCTGCGTGTTCCCCTCTGGGGCTCTCCCTGAGCCCCCCAATTCTGGGGGTCCAGCTGCACCTTCCCCTCTGGGGCTCCCCCTGAGCCCCAATTCTGGGGGTCCAGCTGCACCTTCCCCTCTGGGGCTCCCCCAAAGCCCCCCAATTCCAGGGGTTCAGCTGCACCTTCCCCTCTGGGGCTCCCCCTGAGCCCCAATTCTGGGGATCCAGCTGCATGTTCCCCTCAGGGGCTCCATCTGAGCCCCAATTCCAGGGGTTCAGCTGCATGTTCCCCTCTGGGGCTCCCCCTGAGCCCCAGTTCCAGGGGTCCAGCTGCATGTTCCCCTCTGGGGCTCCCCCTGAGCCCCAGTTCTGGGGGTCCAGCTGCATGTTCCCCTCTGGGGCTCCCCCTGAGCCCCAGTTCTGGGGGGTTCAGCTGCATGTTCCCCACTGGGGCTCCCCCAGAGCTCCCCTCCCGGGGCTCTGCTCCAAAGCCCTGGGGCACTCTGCAGTTGAGGTCCCAGGGGTGATTTCAGCATCACTTTGGGAACGATCTCCCTGCTCTCCCCTGCTCTCCCTGCTGGAACTCCCTTCCCACGCTCTGGAGTTCTCCAGGCCTGAAGGGCCAGGGCAGGACTCAGACAGCACCAAAACCCCTCTGGGGAGCACAGGCAGCACACGGGTGGGACCACAGCTCCGGCATCCAGCACCTGCTGCAACCCAGGAGTTCCCTCCTCCTAACCTCGGGCGCTCCAGAGAGCAAAGCACAAGGATGAGGCACAAAACTCAGCTCTTATTTTATATTCTGGTGCCAAAAGCTCTGAGTGGGACAGCTACAGGGGAAATAGGGGAAAAATGTCAAAGATTCTGGTATTTAGATTAAGATTCAACAACAAAATTCTTCTTTCCAAGCTTTTAAACGCCACCAATACTCAATTTTTCTTCTACAATTCTTGTAAAGACACTCAGAGTTGCAGAACCTCAGAACTGTTGGGCTAGAACAAGTTAATGGTCCCTACAGTCCTGTATGTTGTATTTGTGAGAAACCAAATGTCCATAAATCCTCCTAGTGGACAATTTTATGGAATAATCAACACATCAGGGATATTTCCTTCTAACCTTCCCTGAGTTAGTGACTGGCTTATGCCCTGAGGCATGCGAGCTTATTGACTGGATCCATCTCTTGTTGGAGTCAATAGTTATCCGTCAATTCAGGTCAATTCAAATGAGATTTTATCGACAGGAGAAGCTACACAAAATGTTGCCAAAGTGTGAGAAAATGACAAGGCACCCCTACCTTCCTCCAGCCATCTGTCAGCGAGAGAAACAACCTGCACTGGTTTTACAGAGAGACCAACTCGCAGCTCCATCGGACAGAAATCGCCCTTGATTTGGCTTCATCGACTGCATCGAGCTGAGCCCCGCTCGGCACAAACGAGACCCACCCCCTGTGGGTCTCCGGGGGCGCGTCAAAAGGTCGCAAAGCCGGGGCTGCGTTCGGGAGGGCGTTGAGGAGGGGCGATGCCGCAGCTGCCGGCCGGGCTCTCCCTCTCCCCGTGCCGCAGACACACGAGCCGTGTCCCTCGCACATCAAAGGCGCTCTGCGCTCGCCCCCTGGCAGCGGCGACACATTTTTGGCCCGGCGCAGCGCGTTAATGGAGCTCGCTGACAATGCGGGGATTGTCCCGGCCGACGGGCAGATCACCAGGTAATGTGATGCAAGAGCTATAAAATGTCTCAAAGACACCAGCAAAAAAGCACGGAGCTGGGTTTGGAGAGAGCCTTGCGGTTCGTGGGGGTTTTGTTTGGGATAAATTCCGGAACAGACCCTGGCATCGGCCTCGGTGGGGTTTCCAAACCCAGCCCGGCCTGACAGGCACGTTTCCTAGAGTGGTGCAGTGTTTCCTTGTCTTCTCCAGTGTCTCCTCCCCAGCACATTCTCCCCATCCTTCATTTCATTGCTGGGAACAGATGCCAGGCCCAGTCCAGGTGCTCTTGTGGCATCAGGGAAGGGTGGGACCTCCCCCTCGTGCAGGTACAGTGCTGCTCACCCCAAACCAAACAGGCTCTGCCCTGCCTGGCACCGTCATTCCAGAGGGAATCCCAGGAGCCCTGAGGCTCCAGCCCTGTGGTCACTGCACGTCCATCAGTGAGGGTCAGCCTGGTGACCCGGCCTGGAGTGACACTGGGACCCAGCAGAGCCTGCACACCCCACCTGCCGCCAGCCAAGCCCCTGAAAGGGAGGTTGTGCTGCTTTGGTGAGCTCCTGTCATCCATCCATTCATCCTTCTGTCCATCCATTCATCCTTCTGTCCATCCCTCCATCCCTCCATCCATCCATCCATCCATCCATCCCTCCATCCCTCCATCCCTCCATCCTTGCCCAGCCCCCAGGGCCATTCCCGTGCTCCCGGGCCTGCTCGAGTGCAGGATGAAGGTCTGGAGTGTGTGTCCCTGCCTCTTCTGGCCATTACCCTCAGCACAGCAGCCCCTGGTCCCTGTCTGTCCCTTTCAGAGCTGGAACACCCCTGCTGGCCCTACGGATGCAGCATTTGTGACCCTTTCCAGGCAGGAGGCTCTGGGGCACATCCGTCCCCCTGCAGGCACACAGCCCCTCGTTCCTGTGCTGGGGAGAGGGGCCCCCGCTCTGAAAGTGAAGGATGAGCACGTTGTGCCTGTTTGCTCTGTGGAACACGTCCCCAAATCTCTGTTCCTGTCACCACAGAGCCCTGTCCCCAGTCTCGCACTTGTTTGGGCTCTGATCCTTTCATTAACAATGGAGACATGCAGGCCCTTACATCTGTTAGCAGGCATAATTCTAGACAAATACAACTTCTTATCAAATAAGCCTGCAATAAATGTTTCATGAACAGAACCCTTCAATAGAACTCCCAACACTAATTTAATGAGAAGTATCAAATGAATTTTTTTTTTTGTTCTGATATCTCCCCTGAGACAAATGATACTTTGCAGGCCTATTTTTAACAAATGAATTATTGACTTAAACTGGCACAATTAATCACAATATAATGGGATCAGGGGATGTTAGAGGCTCATTCAGCACGGCAGATGATGAGTACTGACTCTTCCAAGAAATGAGGCTCTTTAATCACTCCCAGATTAACAGCTACATGCTTTCAAATTTCAATCACGGGGAACTGCCAGTGTGGAATGAAAAGGGCCCACTATGACAGGAGCAAAGGAAGCAGGAGGATTTCTCACCCTCTTGGAGCCCTGCTGCTCCTGGTCTGAGAAATGGGCACCCAACTTCCCCAGGGAAAGGACAGGACCTAAACTGTGCTGTGTTTCCAAGAGTTTTTCCTTCCAGTCTTCACCAGGTAAGAATTTGGTTCCAGGACAGAGCTCACAACCCCTCGGGCTGTTTCACACCTACCCTGGAGGGAAAACCTTCAGGGCTCAACAGAAGAAAACCTCTTCATTAACCCCCTGCTCACTAAGAAAACTGTTCTCTGCAGCTTTTGGACGTTCCTGCCAGAGGTGCTGCTTCACTGCACCCCACGAGCACCAAAGGTGTTGCTGGGAATGGTTTTCTCTGCCTCCAGCTTTTACCTGAGAGTGTGGAATGCTCTCCACTAGGACTTGACTGCAGGAGAAGCATCCAGGTCATTCTCCTGATATAAAAACCCACCTCCAAGTGCTTTGGCAGGGAGAGGTGCCAGTTTTGTGTCCCCTCGAAGCTGAGGAGAGTTCCCCAGGCAGTTTTTGCTGTGCCCACCACGAGGCTTCAGCAGCTGCACGAGGAAACCCGGCAGCTCCCGTGCTCCTTCAATCCACACGGGAACGGGGACAGCTATTTGCAATGGAAATAGAGGGAAGGAGTCTGGGGAAGGTGGCAGATGCAGTGGGTTGTGCCAGACTTTTTCAACAAGTCTCACTGTCTGCGAGGAGGAGCGCGGAGATGGGAAACGGAGACGGGAGCGAGCCCTGGGTGTGCCTGAACGTGCTGGGGCTCCCCAGAACCAGCTCTGCCCCGCCACGGGGCACCTCTGGCAGCCAAAACCTCCTCTCTGCTCCAGCTGAGAGAAGCTGAGGGCTGCTGGGGCAGGGGTCCCGAGCTCCCTGTGCTGCAGGAGGCGCGGGGATGTTATCATCTGCTGGGCACGTTATCATCTGCTGGTTCCATTTAACAACTTCTCACAACATATGCAGTTTACATTACACTATCCTGCACATGTAGGCTTTGGCTGGGAATATCCTCCAGAGCTCCGGATTTATGGCCATGCAAATGCTCAGGGAGGCGAGGAACAGGCCTGCCAAAGCAGGGAAAAGGAAAGTCTTTGTTCCTGCTTCTGGGTCACGTTAACCCCTGCCCTGCCGAGCTGCAGCACAGGGAGCGCTGCTGTTCCAGCGCCTCGTCCTCCCCACAGCAATTCCTCAAATACCAGCATCTCACACACGTTTCCTTGGCTTCCATGGGCAGCTGGAGCTGGGCCTCTGAGAAAAGATCTGCTTTCAGCCAAGCTGTCTTTTTCTTTCTCTGCAGGCCTGGCATGACAACAGGCCTGGCTCTGCCACGGCTGCCCCAGCCCTGCATCCCCTGGGGAGGCTCTGGAGTTCCAGCAGTGCCCTCGGGGCAGCAGAGGAGCTGCTGTGGGCAGAACTGCACAGGATAGAGTTTGTTCTTAGTGCCCCTCTCCTTCAGGTCAGAAAACAAAACCAGGAGAAAAGTTCACGGTGGCATAAGAAGGGGATGGAAGAGAATCTCTCTGCCCATCCTTTCAGCACAGAATCAGAGAATCATGGGATGGTTTGGATTGGAAGGACCTTAAAGCTCATCTCATCCCATGGCAGGGACAGGGCAGGGACACTTGCCCCTATCCCAGGCTGCTCCAACCCCCTGGGACACTGCCAGGGATCCCGGGGCAGCCACGGTGCTGGGCACCTGTGCCAGGGCCTCACCCCCTCCCAGGGAGGAATTCCTCCCCCGTGTCCCATCTGAACCCTCTGCCTGTCCGTGTGGAGCCGTTCCCCCTTGTCCTGTCCCTCCAGTTCCTGCTGGCAGCTGCCTTCCCTTCCCAGGCTCCCAGGGCAATCAGACCTGCACCCAAGGTTCCTGTGGATGCACAGTGAGGATCATTAGCCCTCCTTGCCCAGGTAATTAATTTCCTGGGTTCTGGCCCCCCTTGCCCAGCTCTGGCTGCTGCAGGGAGCTGGAGAAGGCACAGAAAACCCCAGAGCTGCAGCTCCAGGGCTTCCATTTCCCATCAGGGCACTGCCAACAAAGCCCCAAGCACAGCAGCAATCTGTCACCTGTCAGCTGGGGGCAAAGATGGGGGGAAATTAATTCTCAAGTGCCATTTCAGCAGCCTGTTGATCCAAAACCGGGGGATGGAGGGGATGGATCTGGTGGGAAGGGGACCCGGGCGTTTCCTGCTGTTCACAGCTCGGCACGAAACAATCTCAGGAGTGTTGGAACTGCCCAGTCGTGGAATGGTTTGGGTTGGAAGGGATCTGCCATGGGCAGGGACACCTTCCACAGGAGCAGGTGGCTCCAGCCTGGCTGTGACCCCCTCCAGGCATGAGGGATCCAAAACTTCTCTGGGAAACCTGGGCCTCACCATCCTCGTGGAGAAGAATTTCTTCCCCACATTCCATCTACATCTACCCTCTAATTTTGCCGGGTTTGGAGCTGTTTTCAGTGCCAGGCTGGATTATCAGTGCGTGCAAATGAAGAGATTTCCATGGATTTGGGAGGTGTAATCTCAATTTATGCCCACAGGTAACCTGGTCCTCTGGAAGGGGAGTGGCCCCATGGAACAGGAGGTTTGTAAAAGCAGCAAGGAAGGGAAATTCCTGCAGTCAGAGGCTTCAGCTGATACAAACTGCTGTGCTGAGAGAGGGAAGCAAGTTTATGCTCCTTGGGAATGTTTGCTATTGCAACAGTCCAAAACTGAAATCTCGTATTTGTGAGAAAAATGTGGTTGAAGTTGTTCCTGTGTGGATAGAAATGACCCACATTCCTGCTTCTCTCTTAATTTTTTAATAAGCTGATTCACTCCCTGCATGACATCACCTCATGTTCGTACCTCTATCAAAAACATTAATAAAATATTCACTTGTATTTGTTTACCAAAAATGCCTTTTATGAAGATGAAATATTTCTAAAATCTGCTCATTTATGTTTTTCACCAAGCAATATATTAAAAAAACAAAACACAATTTGTGTTGGCGAAACTCAAAGAATTTTGACAGCAGCAACAACGACTTGTTTTGTGAAAATCGCTTTAGAGGCGGAAAAAAAGTGATTGTTTCAGATGCCACCATTTAATATTATCTATTTTTTAAAGCAGCCTTTTCTGTGTGTGTTCCTCACTCGGTGCCTCCTGAGGCATCAGAGCGAGCAGGGTGGGCAAAGTTCTGCTGCAGAAACTGCAATTGCTCCTGGTGTGTTATTCACATAAATATAAATAAATATATTTATTAATAAAATAAATATATTTATAAATATAAGTATAAACTTGCAATTGCACGTGGTATGTTATTCGCATAAATATAAATAAATATATTTATTAATAAAATAAATATATTTATAAATATA
>VYXD01004152.1:111278-123772 GCA_013397195.1 Hylia prasina | reverse complement strand
CCAGGAAGGGCAGCACCGGGCACCAGCGTGTCCCTGGCAGGAGGGATGGGGCTGAGCCAGGGTGAGCTGCCAGCCCGGGCTGGAGCCGCCCCAGCTCCGTGCCAGAGCAGGAGGGGTGTGGGGTAGGGAAGCTCCCGAGGGACCTGTTTCTATCTTGGAGAAGGGATGAGAGCTGGGGTTTTTCAGCCTGGAGAAGAGAAGGTTGCAGGGATATCTGAGAGCCCATCTCAGTACTACAGATATCCAGAGAAGCTGTGGCTGCCCCATAGTGGAAGTGTTCAAGGCCAGGTTGGACAGGGCTTGGAAAACCTGGGACCCGGGGTACTGGATGGGCTTTAAGGTCCACCTCAAACCATTTCAGGATTCTATGATCTGCCTATTGTGGCCAGGCATCCCTGTGAGCCCAAGGTGCAGATGTTTGTAAACACCCTGTCATGCCACACCACACTGGTTTCCTCTGTGCCGAGCCCCTGGTGCCTGGGAAGGAGGTGCTTTTCCACTTAATTAAGTGCCCCGTGTTTTCTGTAGCTCACCAGGGCTCAGGAGCACTGCAGAGTGTTTCTGGCAGGGAAGGAGCCCTTGTTCCTTTATGATATGGAATAGTTTCAGCATTAGTTATTCCAAAATCATTCTGGTTTATGAGCAACCTGACAATTCGGCAGAGGCAGGAGGCCTGGGTCTGTACCAGGCACTAATAAAACCCTGAGAAGAGCTGTAAGCCCATGCTGGCAGCTGCTGGGGAGGAAGGGGGATTACTTGAGGGCACCTCTGCTCCTGCCTCCCCCAAGTGCAGGCAGCAGCAACTGTGTTTTCCTCTGCAGAAGGGGATAACCATCCCAGGGCACACTCCTGGCAGCAGTGAGCGCCTCCTCATCCCACTCTCACCTCATCCATTTCCCAGAGCATCTCTGGGTACCATCCTGCAGCTGTAGGAGAAGGAAAAAGAGACAGGATCCTCCTCAAAATGCCCAGCTCAGGCACAGAAGCATCTAAATGGCTCCAGTGCCACTGCCCTGGCAGGCCCTGACCAGCGAGAGTCCAGCATGAGGTTCCAGCCCAGTTCTGAGGAACCCCCAGCACTGTCTGCAGCAGGGATGGACCATCCAGCTGCTGGGGTTGCTGCTCTGGAGCAGGAGGCTTTGGGAGGAGAAGATAAATGGATGTGGTACACAGGAACAACAAGCGCTTTATGAAAGACATGAAGAAATAATGAATGGATTAAAATAGAGGATCTATATTTGGAAGGCCTGGCACAAGATCTGACCCAGAAAGCCACCTGCAAACCTGGCCAGCACCACCTGCCTGTGTTAGACATGGAGCTCTGCTCCAGAGGCTGAGGCATCCCTGACCTGCTGCAGGCAAAGTGCTTGGATGGGCTGGGAAGCACCACACAGAGCTGCCCCTGCCCAGGGCAGCACCCAGGGGAGGGTTCCTGGCTGCAAGAGCCCAAGGGACCCCCAAGCTGAGCAAGGGTAGCTTGGAAAGGCTCGAGGAAAATGAGGTCTGTGGAAACAGGCTCTGTACTGTTTGCATGCTGGATCCAGTTACAGGCCAGGTCAATAAAGGAACTCAATTTAGATTTTACAGCTGAAATAATTGCCACTGGCATGCCAAGGACTCTTTAGCAGGGCAGCAGGTGAGGCTGTAGCTGCAGCCCCTCAGGCTGGACAGCGCTTGCTGCTCTTTTGTTCCCTCCCTTCTGAGAGGGAAACTGCAGTCAGTGGCACAAGTGTGGGTGACCCAGGCAAGACACGGCTGCCAGCAGCACACAGCACCCAGCACACATCTCCTCCTCCTTGCTTTTCCCCTGGAAACATTCTTTGTGGTGGAAAGTTCCACTGGCAGCAGATGTGGGGCTGGGGCCAGGCTCAGGGGCAGCAGGGTCCCCCTGGCACAGGCCCCTTGCACCCCGTTTCCTTTGCTCCCCAGAGCCTGCACAGGGAGCAGCGTGTGCCCTGCACTCAGGCCGGCCACAGACAGGCAGGGCTCGTGCTGCAGGCAGGCACAGCAGCCAGCGTGTCCTCCCTGCAGATACAGTGAGATGATTAATTAAACTGAGAGGCTGCTGCCAGCAGAGAGAATGGGGCTCAGGTGGTTAATTGAACTGAGGCTGCAGATCCAGCCAGGGAGTTTCTGCCTATGGTCATGCACACAACATCTGCTCTGCTAGGATTCAAGAGATAAAGGCATGAGAGGAGCAAGGATGTAGGAATTCCACCAGAGTCCCCATGGCAGCCCTTCTTTTGCCTGGCACCCTTCAGGCAAGGGACACACAAGGCCAGGCCAGAACTCCACAGGGACATAGATGTCCCTGGAAATTCCTCCTCCCCTATGGAAACCCAGCAGCGCACCCTGATAACCATCACCTCGCTCAGCAGAGCCTGCGGTGCTGCTAAGGGGGGCTCTTCTCCCACCCATGCATCAAGGTCACATTAAGATAGTGCAAGTGCTGGGCAGAGCAGCTCAACCCCAAACTGATGGGAGGGTGTGTGTGACACGCAGAGTGAGCTGCTGCAGCTCCCACCTGGAGCTCAGCCCCACGCTCGGCAAACACTGGTGGGGCTGTGGGGAGAGGAGCGGCACCGGCAAGGTCGCTCCGGGGCTGGATCCCTCTTCTCCCTCCCCAAACATCTGTGCAGATGTTAACAGGCGTGGCACGGCTCGATTTTCGATATGAAAGGCAAAGGGTTAGAGTTGAGCTCTTGGGTAAGCGACACCGAGAAAGTCAAAGTTTAATTGGCATTCCTGCCTGGGATGAAAGGCCCCGGCTGCCGGTGCCGGCACGGGCTGAGCGGGGCCATTGGTCACGGGCTGTAAAGGCCACACACAGGCAGCACTGGGGCAGGGCTCCCCTACCCAGGGGAGTCTCAGCTCTCTCGCCTCGGCCTCTCGCTCCCCACATCCCTCAGGAAGGGCCAGCAGTGCTGGGGAACATCCCTGCCCGTGCACGTGCCCCCTGCACTGGTTGGTCCCCACTGCCAAGAGGGTCTGGGGTCTGGTCAGTGCTGCCCCCATCCCCATCCTCACCCACCTCGTGGGGCTGGAACCCTCTGTTAACCAGGGAGCTGCCCTCAGCTGAACACCCTGCACCTCTGCCACTGCCTTTCCAGTTTGCAAAGAGCCCCTTGAGAATCTCCTCAGGAAGGGGACACAGGGCAGGGGAGGATGGGGTGGTGATGGGGACTGGCCTCATGTGCAGCCCAGAGCGGAGGAGGTGCTGTGGTCTGTGCCAGTGGATAGGGAACACTGGCGTTGTCTCTGACACTGCTGTGTAAAAATCACTAAAAACTCATACAAAACACAAATTTTTGTGCAAAAGCAGTGAATCCCCCTGCTCTCCCCCTTTCCCGCCTGCTCTGCACTGTGCATTCCCATCCCATCACTACAATGCAGGCAATGCTCCACTGCTGGCCCTGCTGGGACGCAGCTCCCTGCCCGTGCCCGCTGTCCCCTCCTGCCCCTCTGCCTCTCTCCCGGCCTCCATCCCTGCCCAGGACCATGGCAACGGCCGTGACGTCTCCTGCACCTCGAGGGTGATTCGATTACATGGGCTGAGAAGGTTCCTGTTGGAGCAGAAATGGATCTAATTATTGACGCTGGCGGCGGCGCGGGCTCGCGGTGCTGGCGCGGAGGGGGCAGGACGTGCCCAGCCGTGTCCACCAGCCACTCTCTGAGCATGAGGTCAAGGGCAGAGCTGAGAAAAACTCAGTCTCAGGGTCTGGGCTGCTCCTTGTCCGTTCCCATGCTCCGTGGTCCTGCAGCCTGTGCCCCTGCTCCACAGCAGTGAGTGGGAGGATGAACCCCCACGCTGCAGCTCCTCTTTCAAACAGCCTTGGATAAGGACTTTCATTCCCTTCTTCCTTCGATTTCAGTGGAGCTGCAATTTTTATGCAGAAGAAAAAGCCTTGAGAAAACAATCTTTTGGCATGTTTTTAAAGCAAAAATCCCCTTTTTCTTGGAAAACAGGCCAAAGCCTAGCCCATATTCCTTGGAAGTGGGCCTTGTTCTACTTGAAAAACATCCCAATCTTTTGATGGAAAATTGGAAAATAGATCCAGGTTGGCTCTAGGAGAACGTGGTGTCGCAGCAAGACTTTCCATGAAAATGATCTAGAGTCTGTACAGAGTAAAACCCCTGAAAAGTGGAATTTCACCAGCCCAGCCCAGGACCATCCTGGCAGAGACACTGTGCCACAGTCAGATCATCCTGGTAAGTGCTCCACTGGTGGGACACTCTCGACAGGGATGCTGTGTCCCCAAAAGCTGGAGTAGCTTCTGTTACTGCTCCAAGCACAGTGCTGTGAGCTCGAGGAAATGCAGGTCCCCTCAACCATGGCTGTTTGTTTTCCCAGCCCAATATGATCAAAGTCTCCCCCTGAATCTGCCCTGTAATGTGATTCTGGAAGGGCATGTTACCCAACAGGATTTCTATTAAAATGAGATTTTCGTCTGCTTATAATTTCATTATAAGGCATTTGTGTAGAACATCGACCCCACAGGTAATATATGGGCAGGGGAGCGAGATTAGAGAGCACGGGTGATTTCTAATGAAGGCTGCAAGCAGACGTGAAGCAATCGAGGCTGGGTACAACCGCCATCATTTACAGGTGCCTGATGTGGAGAAATACTTCATCGAGGCGTTATTGCCATTTAACACATCTTTCACTTCTCCCGTTTTTCCTGAATGAAGTGCCCGGCCGTCCTATCCATCTTCGGGCGGGATCTGTCAGCGCCGCTCCCGCTCCCGTTGCGCTGCCGCAGCTCCCGCAGGAAGCAGAGATCTCCTTTCTTTATCAGCACTCGAGGCGTTCCTGGAAATGCAGTCAGGGGCACAGCGGTGAGGGGAAAGCAGGCGTGTTCACCTCCATCCTCATCCATGTCCCCCAGAGCCCTGCAGATGAATTCAGATTGTCCCCTCTTCCCTGCCCGCAGGCACCTGGCCTGGGGGGCCAGCGGCTGTGCTGGAACTCAAACCCCTCCCCGTTGCCTCAAACTCATAGAATAACCAAACTCAGAGGGCTGAAATGCCGTTTTCCAAGGCAAAAGAGCAGAGGAAAGGCGGTTTCCCCCTTGCAGCAGTCTGGGGGTGGCGGCAGCCCCATCTCTGGTCCTGGGCAGACTACGCTCAGCCCAGAGATGCCACTTGGCATTCCTCCCACACCCGAGAATAAACACGGCTTTGTTTTAACCCCCCTCGCTGCACAGACAAGAAGCACTCCGAGGCTTTCATAAGCTCATCTGCATAATAATGCTGGCGAATTCCTATCTGCAGTGATCGGAGTGTCAAAACCCGGGATCCAGCCGTGAATTACGGAGAAGAAGCGTAGCAGGGAAAATGACACCGGCGCGGGAGGGAGAGGAGAAGCCTGAGGGCTGCCACCGGGCCACGCGCTTTTAAACAAATATCTGAGCGAGAGGAGTGGAGGGCGAGGAGAAATTCTGGGGTGCGAGCAGGACGCAGGTTGCTGCTGGAGCCGCGTCCCCCAAATCACGAGTAAATCCCTGTCTGCGGGATTCACGGGGTGGGTGGGAAGCTACGGCATCACCAGAGAGCCCTGAGGTCCCGCGCTGGGATGGGGCCGCGGTGCCACCCCTGCAGCAACACTCACTGCGTTCGGGGGCTCGGGACCTGCCCACCCCACTGCCGGCCCGTGGGAATACAGGCCACACACCAGATGCGTGATTTCTAGGGAAATTCTGATTTATGAGCAGCAAGACCTGCTAACACCATCACTCTCCGACGAGGGAGCCGTGTTTTCTCTGGCATCTGTAGGAACAGGGGCTGCTTTGAGCTGAAGTCTTCCTGAGCCCTCCGGGTGTGAAGCTGGGCGGCGATAACTTATGCAAACACACGCTGTTACCCGGCAGCTGAATTCAGCAGAAATCACCGACTCTGGCTTTGCAAGAAAAACAAAGCCGGGGAAACGAGGCCGGGCAAATGGAACAAAAGCCCCTTCCAAACTTGGGTGAGAGCAGGAAGACGGGCAGCGCTGCGCAGGCTGCGAGAAGCGCACGAACCCTCCGGGCGATGGGGCTTGCCAGGAGCAGAGCACCCGGCAGAGCTCTGCCAGGAGCCCCCGGAGCCCCTCAGCCCTTCCCCACAGCCCTTCCCCACAGCCCTTCCCCACAGCCCTTCCTCCTCACGGACCGTCCAAAGGGCTCCTTGGCAGGAGGGGGAGATCAAGCATGCAGTTATTGATTTATTCCAGTTATTTTAACAGATTACTGGAAAGCATCAAGAGGGCAGCCGGGCAGCGCTGGGCTCAGCTGGCACAGCGTTCCCTCCGACGGCTCCGGTCTGTCCCCGCGGACCTGTGCGGCCGAGAAGTCCCTGGCTGGGGCAGCAGTCGGTCTCCCCACGCCGGGGAGGCATTTCTGTTCTGAGCCGGCTGCTGCATCCTCTGGCAGCATCCAGCTGCTGTTTGGGATTTTTCCCTCCGCCCCCGCTGCGTTTCGCAGGCATTTTGCTGCGCAGGCGGAGCTCGGGAGGGGCTCTGGGCAGAGCGGTTCACCTGCAGCACACCCGAGAAGTGCCGGCAGCGATGGTGGGAGCGGGGGCACCCGAGCTCGCACCAGCCCTGCGGAGGCTCTCGGCCCCTCCGGAGCGGAGAGGTTCCTGCGGAGCCGGGGTGCCTCCGGATGCCCCCCCGGGTCCTGTGCCGGAGTCACTCGCAGCCTCGCACAGCCACCTTTTGTCGCCTTTCCATCCTGCTACATATTTATCAGCCTCATTTGCATTGCCTTTGCATAAACCGCTGGGCGTCTCTCTTGAAGACAAGCTGAAGTATGCATCTCCATAATTCTGCCGTCATTTTGACTTCCCAGGACAGAGCCTTTGTTTTACGCTATTGCCAGCAAATTCCTGATCGGGTGGGCTCAGATTTCCAGTGCACCATCAGCACACAGCCCTTCCCATCCAGAGCTACAGAGAATCAGAGAATTTCCCTGTTCCCTTCTAACTTCAAACAGCCTGGATCCTGTTGGGAATCCTGCATCTTACTTCGATGCCTTTTCATCCACAGTTAGGATAGAAACCTTTTTTAAAAGCTCCAGGACAAAGGCTCTGCAGGCTCTGCCACCACAGCTCAGGGTTGTGGTCATTCCTCATCTGGCACTGTAACCAAAAAGCTCCTTTTCTGACTTCTCACAGCTCCACTGACTGAGAGGAAATATACTTTTGACTCCAGACTCTAATCAGGCCTCAGGAAAGGAGATAATGTGCTCTGTGCTCACCAAAGTGTCCCAGCATCAATCCCAGCTTTGGCAGGGTTCAGTTGTGGTTCCCAAGATGGTGCTGAGGAGGGAGGAGGGTCCATCCCCCCTACAACACACCCAGTGACGTTTCCAGTGGGAATGGGGGAAAGACATGGGCAGAACACGCAGGAGGAGGTTTATAAAAATTTTCCATTTCTTGGTGTGAGGCAGCCACTTCTGTATCATATTCCCAAAATCATCTCCCACAGCACTGGTGGGCCTGGAGCAGGCAGTGCAGGAGCCTGGGATGAGGACACCAGGTCAGGGGAATTGATTTCACAATCCTGGAAAAGCAAAAACCCCACAGCAACAATCTCATCGGATGTGCCTGCAGATACATCCGTGTGCATTATCCTGCTGGTGGGTCACTGCCTGGAGTGCTGCCTGAGTGCTCCTGCCTGGATCGATGCTCCCTGGCTCTAGGAGCCCACTAATCACCCTGATTTATAGGTAACGTCTCGGCGGCACCCGGAGGCCTCTGCTTGTTCCGAGGGGACGGTTTAAACCCTTCCTGCTCTTTAGTATTTCTTGGTTTAGAGAAATGTGTGGCTGCTGGCTGCCCCCAGCCCTACAGTGCCCTCACAAAGTCTGCTGGAGCAGATTGCTGGGGGCTGGGGAGGCTCCTGGGAAGGGCGTTCTATGACCACACAAATTTTGGGAGTCAGGGCTATCTCCAGCACCATGGCACCCCTAAGGTGCAATATCTGTGCTGTAATTGCACCCCTGGGCCTGCTCTCTCCCCAGCAAATGGTCTGTTATCTGAAGGGTTTGGCTCATAGAAGCAACTCTGGTTGTCCTGCAGTGTCCTGGTGCTGAGGGGTCTCAGAACTGCATCCCAGCCAAGCCAGGGAGCTGAGAAATCCCTCCCTGCCTGTGGCAGGGAGCTGCAGTACAGGCCTATCCAGCCTCTCCAGCAGCCAACAACATCCCCCAATGGGCACTGGGAGTGGGAGCAGCCTCACTGGATCCAGGGCATCTCCTGGGGTGCTGGGGAGCATCTGCACGGAGTATCAGGAAGAATCTCCATGGGCTGCTGCATCTCCACGGGGTGCTGCCTGCAGCCTGATGAGCTCGGGCAGGGCCCCATTCCACAGCCGTGCTCTGTTCAGCTAATCAAAAGGAGCTGAAGTGCCTCCCTGATTGCTGTAAGTGCCTCCGTGGGCAGCAAATGCCGGGCACTGGAGAGCTCTTCAATCATACCACAAAACAGATGGCACAGCCAGAGCCAGCAGCCAGGAGCACTCGGGGGTTGCCTGGGCACCAGCGTGTGCTTGTGAGAGGATGATGGGGGAAGGAGGGAGAGGGAGCAGTAACTCCGTCTCGGGGTGTTGTGGGGGGCCCGTCAGCCAGGCTGAGGCACACTGACCTCACGGTGTTTCTGGTCTCCAAATCTGTCAACCCACGGACTTGAAGTGTTTTCAAAGAATTTCCTGTATTTAAGGAGAGAGCCGCTCTGGAGCGCTTCCCTGGGTGCTTTACTCATGTCCTGTAAATAATGCATTAGTTTCACTTGCAGGAGTGAAAACAGCCCAGGTTTGTGTTACTGCTGGGGCTGCTCCCTCTGCGGCAGCTCCTGCAGACAGAGCACAGCATCTCCCCCCGGGCTCCTTCCTCCCCACAAACCCGGCTCTTCGCTCTTCATTTCCCTTTTCCTATTTAATGAGCTGGTAAGCACAGGGATGATGCGTGTCTCAGAGTGCCCTGTGCATTAGGCAGAGATGATCCCATTAGGAGCAGTCTAGCGAGCCTGGCTGGATACATCCCGTCCTGTCCGGGGCTGTGGGCCAACACCCCAGAACTGCAGGGTCCCACGGGACCCCCTGCCTTCTCGCGGGGGTGAAAGCTCTCCTGGAGCAGTGCAGGCAGCCCCACGCCAAGGGCCAGGCCAGCCCTTTCCTGGGATGGACCCACACATCCCTCCCTGCCACGCTCCAAGCAGGTCTGCCAATGCTTTGCAAAACAGAGAGCTTCACCTGGGAGATGGACAAGTTTCCAAAAGTGTGGGTCATGCTCCAGGGAAAAGAGTGTTTTCAGCTGTCTGCTGCTGAGGCAAAGCAGAGAAGGGAAAACAGGTCCTGCTGTTGGAACCCACGACCTTCTGCTCCAGGGATCAGGACATGGCAGCTCATCAGCCCCAGCTGCCAGAGACACAGAAGGCACTGGGGTGTCACAGCGACACAGCATCACTGTTCAATAATTCATCAGAAAAGGCCAAACAGAGGCAAGTGCTGGGAGCAGCCCAGTGCTGGGAATACGTGAGCAGCCTCTGGAGCACGGGGCTGCAGCGTGGTCCCCACTCTGCAGTGAGCACCGCTGGCAAGAGCTGCCTGGAAAACTTCGGGCGGCTTCACTTCCAATAACACGCCTGTTGATTTTCCCTCTGCCCCTCCTGCAGCTTTTGTGACGTCCTTTACCCTTTTCATCCCTCTTTCCCTTTTCTGTTTCAGACTAGGGCAGGAGGGAGAGCGGCAGGACCTGCTCCAGCGGAGCTGACACGCCCGGTGCCTCCCCGGAGCCCCGGATAGCCCGGGGCAGGCTGAGCCAGCCTTGCCCACAGCCCAGCTGCTGTGGGGCGTCCCCTGCCTTGCTCAGTGTTTGGGGGAGCCCTGAGCAGAGGCTGCACCCCGGGGTTGTGGATCCCTGCTGCCACCACCAGTCCCCCGAGCCCAGGCTGTGCCTCCAATCCGCAGCCAAGTGACACTGCGGCCACCGCTCGCCCTGGGGCCAGGCTGGCAGGTTCCTGGTGCCCATCCTGCAGGTTAAATCTGTTCCCAGCCACAAATTAGGCATGTCTGTTGAGCTCATCTTAAATTACAGTGCAAGGCAGCCCTTATAATTAGGAGCTTTGCTCTGGAAGCACATCCCTGCAGGAACGCCCTGTGCACACTTCCTCCTCCCAGGGGCAAATCAAGGCAGAGGGGCCCCATCCTGCCCGGGGAGCCCCTGAAGGGTCCAGCTGCGGGCACTGGTGGGAGGGAAGGTGGCATCCTGTGATGGATGGCACCTCGTGCTGGATTTCAGCCCAGGCCCTGTTCCAGCTCTACAAGACTGGGACAGGGGAATGGCCAAACTGGGGTTTATCCCAAGCCTCAGCCCTAAGCCCTCTCAATGGGTCAGGCCATGCCAGGACCCCCATCAGAGCCACCACGGTGTGCCATGGGGAGGGTGGCAGGGCTGGGTCACTTCCGTGCCTCACAGCCCCATGAAACCTGCTCCAGCACCACTGCCTGGGCAGCTGTGCCAGGAATGGGCTTGGCTGCTTCCCTCTCCTGGAGCTGCCAGAGTCTGGAGCCAAATGGCAGCTTCCCAGGTGCCCAGGCAGCTTCAGCATCTGCAGGGATAACTTGGCACTGCTGGAGTCTTTGTCCTAACAAAGGAAAAAGCAAAGCACACAGATTAAAAAATAAAAAACCAACCTGGAAAAGGCCAGGAGCTGCCACTGGGGCCTGAGCTGTGTGGGACTGGGAGGGGGGACAGGTTGCTCCTGTGGCTCCCACCACAGCGAGATGAGGCACAGCAGCAATGGGAAGGCACTGGGGTGTTCCACACTGACCTGGCCTTTGGGTCAAAACAAACCCGGACAGACCATCTGCAGATTTTTTACTGAAACTTCACATTCTCTCTCACAGATAAAATTTCACTTTCTGGTTTGTTGTTTTTTAACCAGAATAACCTAAAACATTTCAGAAATGTGCTCCACAGCCCAGCCCCAGGTGCCTCCCTCAGTGCAGCAGCCGTGGCCCAGCGTGTCCCACCCCGCCGGATGCGACCGCAGCCCCCTGTGGCTGCAGAGGACCGGACGTGTCCCTGGCAGTCCCCTCCTGCCCACACAACATTTTTGTGGTCTGGCACTTGAGAGCCAAACCGCTGCCCTCTTCCCGCTGGTTCTGGCACTGCTGCCAGGCCCCGCTGGGCTCAGCACAGGGCTGGCAGCAGCCAGGCAGGAGCCCGGGCTGCTCCATCGCCTGAGCAGCACTGGGGCCCTCGGGGATTCCATGGGCCACGGGTTTAATCCCATCTCCCCAGCCCTTCCCAGCCCCTCTGCCAGTCCCGTGCTGGGCACTCCCATTGCCCCTCCAGCCCCCAACACTGCAGGTCCCTGCCCTTCCCAGGCCTGGGAGGAGCTCCCATCCGCTGCATCTGTATTCAAACTGGGGTCCAACACCACCAGGCAGCAGCCAGGTGCCTCCAAGTTGTCACACCAGATGGAAACTTGGGCCATTGTCCCTCTAGAAGGTTTGTCACCCAAAACACCCACTGTGTTTTCCTGCATACTGCTTTAGTCTGTAATTGGTGCCCATAAATATACATATATATACACAGAAACACAGTGAGCAGGTCACTATTTAAAGCCTGGGCAAGCAGGAGGACCAGAGCCATGCCTGGATTTTAGGAGCAGGCCACAGGTGCAAGCTGAGGACATGGCCCCAGGCTGTTGGCTGCATGCCGGGGCCATGGACCCATCCTCCTGAAGCGTACAGGGGCTTGGAGGAGTTCAAATAACCACTGGCAGCGCGGTGGAGCGGCCAAGCTGGCTCTGTGGAGCTGTGGGCAGCCCCTCCGTATCCCGTGGAATGCCCTGAGGAGCAGAGCAGCCCCCGCAGCGCCGAGCCCGGCAATGCGAAGCGCCGGCAAGCGCTGGGTGCCGGGGCGGNCTCCGAGCTCCCCTCAGCCCCGGCCCGCCCCGCGATGCCGCAGGTGACTCGGCAGCATCAACCCTTCCTGCGCCAGGCATCGACGGGGGTCCCAAGTGGGCTGCAGCTGACAGACAAGCCCTTCCCAGTGCTCCCAGTGCTCCCAGTGCCTGGGTGCAGCGGGGATCTACCTGCTATGGGCTCCTCCCACCGCCAGCTCGGCCAACTGGCAGGTGACGATGCTGGGGCTTTGTCCCTGCGCTGTGATGTTGCCTGTGATTTATAGGTCATTTTACAGCAGCTGTAAAGAGGCTGTAAATTATAGGAGGGGCATAAATTAGCCACGGACCCCTTTACTGGCCATAAAGATCTAAGGCCCACCACAGCTGCCTTTGGAGCTGGCACCCCGGGACATTCCCGAAGACAGCCAGGGGTGTCCTCAGCCAGGCCAGTGAGGCTGTGCCGACTTATTTAGCACAGCTCAAATAAATGGGGCCTTTTATTCCAGCAGGGCTGGAGTGTGACAGGTGGGGAGGGGCCGGGGCGATGGGGGCAGCCCGGGGGCTCCCTGCCCAGTCCAGACCATTCCCCCTTGCTTTGCTGGGGG
>VYXD01004152.1:67197-102870 GCA_013397195.1 Hylia prasina | reverse complement strand
GAAGGTGCCGGGAGTGCGGTGAGGCGGCGGCGACACCTGCGATGGCGGTGGCCGCCGGGCCGGTGCGGTGGCCCTCGGCCCTGATTGCAGTTTTTGGCTGTGGTTTTTGTGTGTTCTGGGGACGGGAGACATGAAGGTGCCCGCTGGCCTCGTGTGAGGACGGAGCAGAGGCTGTTCAGATGACGCCGGGGAGTCCACGGCCGCCCCACCGTTCCTCCTGTGCCGGGATTGCTGAATTACTGCCCCGTGTCCTGGATCACGGCCGGCCGGAGCAGCTCCCTCCCCGGCAATGTTTAAACCCGAGCAGTTCAGTGAACCCAGCAGCTCACCAGGATAAACGGTCGGGCTTGGAGGCTGCCGGGTCCCGGCCAGAGGGAGACTGGGACTGTGCACAAGTGGAGGCGGTGTTTTGCTCCGGCTGGGGCTCTCCGGGTGCCGCCGAGCTGGATGCCAGCGCAGAGGAGCGGGGCGCAGGGACAGCCCCCCCGCGCAGCCCGGGGACGCCGCAGGAGCGTGGGCGCTGCAGCCCCCTGCTCTGGCTAGCAGCCATCTTCCCCACTCAGGAGCACTTCCTCCCTTAATCCCTGTGCTGCCTGGCATGCACTGCTGCCTTTTCCTTGTGTTGCTCCGAGAGGATTAAAATAAATCGCCCCTGCCCCGGCAGGGTGCAGGCACGAGTGGTGCCGGGGTGAAGGCAGGCGGCGGGAGCATCGTCTGGGCTGCTCCGCACACGAGGTGCCTCCCTGGCCGTGTGGGAAGGGTCCTTCCCTCCCCAGCTCCCTCTTTATTTACCCACCTCAAAACATAACCTGATCCAGGAGCCGTGTTCCCTCCAGCCCCAGGTGGAGCCCCCCAAGTCCTGGCTGCGGGAAGGGGCCACTTGCAGATGCTCATCCCATCCTGAAAATCCAACTTTCTGCCTGTTTGGGGACCTTCTGCTTCTGGGCGTGATGGCAAATGTGTGTCCTTCCCCTCCCGGTGGCTTTCCTTGGAGGAGTGCAGTGTAGTGAAAGCCCCATCCAGCTCCCTCCCAGGTTGGGTCTCTGTCCCTTCCAGGGGATGGCAGGCTGTTATCGTGTCCCAGTGTCCCTATCCTTGACCAGGGGGACCAGCCCAGGGTGATTTTTGGGTGCCAGTGGTTCTGTAGATCTGAAAACCAACCCTTCAGGTAGGGAGGGATCCCTGAGTGTGAGGATGTTTCTAGAACTGAGATGGTTTCATGGAGATCTGTGGGTGAGGCTGGGCCTTTCCCTCTCCTTCCTGCCCCATGTCCCAGGCTCTCCCACCACGGGATGCCAGCCCACAGCTCAGTGCTGGAGATGCCCCTGGTAGCCCTAAGTCCTGGCAGCCAGCTGGGAAGGGTTAACATACTCTGTATGCTGCACAGTTGGATATTTATTTTTCCAAGCATGTGTCTGCTTTAGGCATTATAGTTTTTCCCTACAGTTCCATTTGCACTTGTGTTTGCTTTTTATTTCAGCAAATACTTGGTTCTTGACCTGAGCCACAGGTTGGGGCATGGAGCACGGGGCAAGGGAAAGGCTTTGCTCCTGTCGTCCACGGATTGTGCCTTTGGCGTGTCCTTCTTCCCCAAGGGCAGCTGGAGGGCTGCTTTTGCTGTGCCTCAGAGGAAAAGGAGTCTCTTCTCATGAGCTTTGGAGCTGGGGGGCATCTGTGCCAGGCAGGGTGCTCAGCTGGCAGTCACCACCTCCCCTCCTGAGGGACAGGGACTGTGCCTGGTTGGGCACAGTCCCCTCCTCGGGCTCCTGATGCTGTGCAGACCCGGGAGTTGAGCTCAGACTCTTCTCCCAGTTGGACTTGGCCTGTCCCTGTTCCTTCCCTGCCTGCTGTGTTACCCGCTGGCTGCTGGTGCCAAGGCAGCCCGGACGTTCCGACGTGGTGAATGCCATGGGCCATCTCTGCCCCAGCAGGGAGCAGAGGAAAGGAACCAGAGCCCCCAGCCCCACCAAGCCCACGGCAGCAGCCACCTCCCATCACATCCAGCAGCTCGGGCACACAGGGATCAGCTCAGGGCTCCCCTGCAGATGTCACAGCATTGCCAGGCTCTGACACTCTGCTCCAGCACCAGCTCCTCAGAGGCATTCCAGAGATGAGCCACAGGACAGCAAGGGGCTTCCCCACTCAGAACCACTCAGCTCAGAACCATGGGGTGCATCTGCTGTCCAAGTGGGAAGGTCCTGTCTGTGCCACGTCCCTGGGACAGCTCAGCCTGTGACTCAGGGGTGTGGGAGATGCGAGGAGTGAAAGGGCAGCCCTCAGGGTCCCCGAGGGCAGTGGGGGGACAGGTTGCACAAGACTCCTCATGGACACAGTGGCGTGCAAAGGCAGTGTGAGAACATCTTTGCTGGTACACAGGGAGCATGTGCCCCTGGAGGGTGCACGGATGGGCACAGGGTTGTCCATCACCACTCCAAAATAGCTCCGTGGGTGTAATGGCCGGTGGTAATTGCAGTTTTGGAGGCAGGTCTCCGAGGGGCATTTAGCCCTGGCTCCTCTCTGCTTCCATTTTTAGTTGTTTGAATCCACCCCGGAGCAGTAAATTGCAGTGTGCTGGGGCCACGGGGAGTGGGGATGGTGCCCAGTGCCCGGCAGGGGCCGGAGACCCACCCTGCCCGAGCTGCCATCCTCCAGAGCAAATGGTTTCCTGTTGGGATTTATATAAAAGCTGGATAAACACAGAGAAGAGGCATGCTGTTGTTTGCACAGGTAGGAGCACATTCCCCACTTCCTTGCCTGCTTCCCATGTGGACACCAAGGAATCATGGAGGCAGGTGTCTTGGGGTTCCAAAAGTCTCCCCTTTCCCCTTGGGAAGGAGGAAGAGGTGTGTGCTGCCTCTTCAGCATCTTTGAGCACTGAGATTCCCTGCTGAACCTGTCCAGGAGGAGCAGGCAGTCCCAGTCCTGCTGCCCTGCAGCAGAGCCACGGCTGCTGCTCCCTCCCTCGCTGCCCTGGGAAGCCAACCATCTCTGTGTGCTCTGCTGGGCCCTGGCACACTTCCCTCTGTTCCTCCCTTCCTCCTCCCTCCCAGTGACCCTCTCAGCCACGGGACAGCTCTGTGCTGCCGAGCGATCCCTACGCCATGGAAATATCCTGCTGTCAAGCCCCTGAATCAGCTGGAAGGCACCCACTCCGAGGTGTATCTGGAGAAGGGCTCTGCTGTGCGCGAGCCAGCACTGACTCATTTTTCAGGAACTGGAGGCACTGGGCTCCCCTCCATCCCTCCATCCCTCCCCTCGGCACAGGGCCGGCTCGGGAGGCCCACGCAGACGCTCCACATTAGGGCATGTTCCGGGGAGCATGTGCTGTCGATAAACAAAGCCACCGAGAGACAGAAAATAATTTCCAGAAATACCAAAGACTTTTTTTTTCCCCCCTCAAAGAATTCCACCTCTCCTTTCCAAACTGTGATAAATCCTGAACATTCAATAACTATTTCCAAGCGCTACCCAGTACCTGGGAGCGCTGGTGTTGGAGATAACACCAGTGTTTGCTGGGTGCCCTTTTCCCTGCCCGACTCCTTGTATCAATAGTTTGGGTCCCAAATATTCCTGTGCCAGCCAGAGCCAGAGCAGTTTGGCAGGAAGGAGGCAGCTGGAGCCCCCACAGCTACACCCCAGCTGGGCGTCCTTGGGGTGCAGAGGCTCTTTGGAGGATCTAAGCCCTCTGGGGCTTGTGGCTGCTCAGCCCATCCCTGGGGAAAAGCCACCACTCCGGGCACAAGGAGCGCAGGGTGTCACACTGGAGTGGGACAGGCAGAGGCCAGAGCTCCATGGACCGAGTGCGTGGGGAGGATGAGTAGTGGTTTATTACTCACTACGATTATTACTCACTGTTTTTAGCAGTGTGCACTTCAGCCTGACGCCTTTCGGCGAAGGGAAGCGCCTGTTCCCGCGGCAGGTTGGGAACGGCACAGCACGCGGCAGCGGGGACAGGAGCCGGGTGAGCTTGGGATGCTCAGCAGGGGCTGTGGGGGCCTGGAGGCACAGCTGTACCCTGGGAGGTGCCTTGGGGAAGGGTTGGTGGGATGGTGTTGTCCTGTCCACGTCCCGCTCCTTGTGACTGTCCCCGAGTTCCCGCTGGCAGCAGCGCCCTGGCCGGGGCTGCGCGGGTTGTGCAACGGCTGGGCAGGATCTCCTCGGCGGAGCCGGCGGGACCTTCACCATGGCCGGCCTCGGGCCCTCATCCCAGGCTGCTGCCGAGGTGCAGATGTGGCGCGGGGGTGGAGCACGGGGGCTTGTTCCCATCCACACGGCTCCGAGCAGTTGGCCGGGGGCGGCTGGGCCCGGGCTCCAGCGTCCCCCCGGAACGTGTCTTGGAAGAGCTCCAGGCTCCTGGCATGGGGAGGAGGGATGGTCAGAGGGAAGGAGGAATGTGGGCCATGGAGGGCATGCCCCCCACTGCATCCTGAGGCAGGATGAGGCTCTGCTGGGCCTCCCTGTGCCAGAACCCAGCTCCAGAGCTGCCCTGCATGGGGCAGTCCCCTGGAAAGGGATGGGGACCTGAGGGGATGGGTGGGCTGGAGAGCCCAGCGTGAGAGCTGGCAGGGACCAGAGCAAGTTGCGGAATTGGCCGTGGATGCCGGGGGATTTCTCCCCACACAACCACTTCAAAAACAGCTGTTGGTGGAAAGAGATCTGCTGCAGCTGGCTGACCCTCTGGCTCCAGGAAAGCCTCTCCATGGGGGTGGCTGCTATGTGCCCTATAGATCCTACAGGGAATGCAGGGGCCTGGAGTTTGCACTGAGAGCTGCTTTGCCAAGGGTGGCACAGACGACATCAGGTTTTGCTCTGGATAAGGGATTTCCCTCAGCGAAGCCATGGGTCAGCAACACCTGACAAAGTGCAGGAAGAGGAGAGCAGGAATCTCCCTTTCTTTAACTGGCGTTAATGTTTCTCTCACCATGCTGGGAAATCTGCTGCATTCGGTTCTGCTTCGCCAGCGGTTTTACTCTAGACACATCAGCGCTTTCACACAGGGAAACATAACCCTGCCAGTCAGTGCCAGGTCGTGTCAGGCTGCTGAGGGGTCTGTGGAGACCTGCCACCGCAGTCCGGGGACATCCCTTGATCCAGGGAGATGCTGCTGTCTGGGCTGGATGCGGGTGGAACGTCGCCTGCGATGGATGGTGGGAAGTGGGGGAGCTGGCCCTGCCCTGACTCTGCTTTGCTCCTTCACAGCTTGTAGGGGCTGAGAGCCCTGCGGAGACCCCCCTGCGCCCGCCCGGGGCCAGCCCGGGGCCCCCATGGAGTGGGAGTTGCGGAGCCCAGTCGCCACGCAGTAGCTGCAGCAGTGGGATGTTTACCTGGCGGTGCCTCATCCTTTGGGCTGTGCTGGTCGCAGCCGCGCTCTCCGCTGCCCGGCCGGCCCCCACCCTGCCCGACCAAGGTAAGAGCTGCCCCGCTCCCTCCTCCTGTGCCTTCCTCTTGGGCCACATGAGCTGCTCTTCCCTGCAGCAGAGGCAGAGGCTGGCATGTGCTCCAGCTGTGGGGCCACCAGCACATCCCCAGTGCCACCTGTGGTGTCACCTGGCTGCCTGGGAGCTGGTGCCTCTGGGGACGTGGCACACGTTGTCCCCAGCGTGGTTTGTATGGGCACAAAAGTAGCTATGTGGCTCGAGCAGTACCTGGGGGCATTTTATACGTGGAGAAATTTGTGGCAAATCCTGACCTGTTGGTTTGCAGAAGGGTGCAGAGCCCTGGGGGCTGCGTCCCCTGTGGGGTCACTGCATGTGACGGCACTTGCACTCCTGTGAGGATCTGTAACCCGGGATGTGTGTGAGGCTGCTCCCACCCTGCTTGGCCCCACTGGGTGATCCTGGGCTCAGCTCGTGGGGATGAAGGTTTGGGTGCAGGGTACTGGTTCAGTTTTTGCCAGCTGGCAGTGCTAGGGATGAATGCACCCTGCAGAAATCCTCGGGATGCTCCAGTGTTGCTCCCGGCTGGGAATGCCCAAGGTGGGGGCTCAAAGCCGGGAATGGCTCACGTGATTTGTGCAGTCCAAATCTCTGCTCCGCTGGGGCTGGGGAGCGCAGCCCCTGACCAGCATCAGGACATCCCCTCCCTTGTTTTCACTGCTGTCCCCCAGGAGCAGTGCAGGGCTGGTGGCAGTGGCCAGGGGTGCTCCTGCCTCAGCCTGGCTCAGCTCTGGAGCGTGGGGGCACCCCAGGGCTCAGGGATGGGCCAAGTGTGTCGCCTGGCCCTGGGCAGAGCCGGCCCTGGCGGAGAGCCCTGCTCCGGCACGTCAGAGCCCTGGCCCTTGGCGAGGCAGAGAATAACCAGAGCCGGCAGCGCCGCGCGGGACTCACTCGCTCCTTTTGGTTCTAATTACCCAAGAATGTCTGGTCTGTGGGCACTGCTTTGCTTTTTAAGACTCGCTCCCCCTTCCCCCTTCCTCCCACCAGAAGGCTGGGAGGCAGATTGCTGGTGTGGCCGGCACGGGCACGGCGCTGCCTGGTGCCCCGGGGTCCCCTCGGGGCTCGGGGTGGGAGCTGGCAGCCCACAAGTGCCCCTGCTGCAGCTGCCCCAGGCCCCTGGGAGCTGCTGACTGGGTGATGCCGCTGGCTGCCGGGGTTGGCACCTCTGGCTGGAGCAGCAGGTACCTGGTCACGGGTCACACCCTGTGAGGGGACACCCCGGGACACAGCCAGAGCCACACATGGTCCCTGGGGAGCTGCAGCTCCGGAGAGGAGCCTGGGCAGAGCTTCACTCACAGGGACCATTGCTGAGATTTTTCCACTGGCATGTCTGCTCCCCGCATCTGTAAACAATGCGGTTGACAGTGGTAAACATGTTTTTCTCTGGAGATTGCTCTTCCTGGAAGAGGTTTCCTGGCAGTGTTTGGGGTAAGGATGGCTCTGTGCTGCCAGGAGAGCACCACCTGCAGCCCCGACCCTGGCTGTGGCACTAACAAAGGTGTTGGGGTGTTCAGGCTGAGGGGAGCTGATTGAGCACAGGGGAATTTTGGGCTGCCTGAGGAGCCCTGCAGCCTCTGGAGGGTTTGGGAGCAGCGTCAGGCAGTGGTAGTGGAGGAGGAGAGGTTGGAGAGGAGGGAGCTGGTTCCTTGCCAGCCTCATGCCAGGGCTAACAATAACCTCTGGAAACGTTTCCCGACACGGTTCTCACCAGGGCGGCCCAATTAGTGCCACAGCAGGAGCCCGGCTGGGGCAGAATCCGTCCCTTGGCTCGGGAGCCGACTGGTGGGAACAAAATGTTCCCAGCAGGACGTGTGGGATGGGAAGAGCCAGTGCTGGGCTGGGACCTGCAGCCAGGGCTGAGCCACCAGCATCTCTCAGGGGCAGGCTCCGACCCAGCCCCAGGGGCTTTGGGGTCCCGTGGGGTGTGGATGGGGTTCAGCTCCCATGCTGAGGGCCGTCGTGCCCTGGGGGCCAAGGTCTGTGTCCGAGACTCAGGAGCATCCCCCCGTCACCCTGGGGGCAGCAGCGGCCGCACTCGGTCCCCTCCCGGTCCCCTCCCGTGGTGGAGGCAGCAGCTTTCCCGGACTTTGTTCTGGATGTTTATGGGGTTTCAGTTTACTCCCGGTTCTGAGGCAGCTAAGCTCCCTTCTCAGGGAGGAGTAATCCCCCGCGGCCGGTCAGCGGCCTGGCCTCACGTGGAGGGGGGCTCAGCTCTGGCCCCCCTCTCCTTGTGGTGTGGGAGGGAGTTTGGGAGCTCTGCTTGTCAGGGGCTCCCTCCCAGTACCAAAAAATCTGGAGCAAATAAAATATTAACAGGCACTTACTGCATTTTATAGTTACCTAAATTTGGAGGTGGTGAAAAAGCCCTGGTTAAGGGGAAAAGCCAAGAAATTTCCATGCGCAGCCTCTGTCCCTCCCTCGCACAAAGCCGCTCTTTGTCTCCAGGTTAAATAGAAACCTGCAGAAAATTGCCAAGGTTTTTTTTCCCCTCTCTCCTTGTCTGCCATTGTCCCAGCCGCTGCTCAGGCTTCTCCTCACAGGGGGCTGCCGTGGCTCTGCAGGCGGTGCCGAGTGGCCAAGCAGATTTTCGTGGGGAGCTGTGTCCTGGGGCAGGGGGGGTCCTGCCTTGGGCAGCTGGTTTTGGGACACACTGAGCCCCAAACTGCCCCAGTGCAGCAGATACTTCCCTGGGGGCTGCATTTGCACTCCAAAGCACAGGGGATGTGGCTGCAGCCCCCTCCCCGTGGGGCAGGGCCTGAGGGCTGCCCCATTTCCCAGGGCTGCTGGCTGCCCAGCTGGCCACAGGCTTAACCCCCCCCACCCCCGGCCATCTGCGGGGCCAGCAGCCGCCCTGGCTCCCGGGGCTTTGTTTTCCCCAGCTCGTCCAGGGGGTCTTGCTCTGGACCTGCAGGAGCCCAGAGTCCGGGGCAGGCAATGTGCCCAGCCCAGGTAGCTTGGGGGAGCCCACTGCACTTGTCCCCACTGCTCCCCAGGGCACTGCTGACCCTCGGCTCTGTCCCCCTCCCCATTTCCCTGCTGTCAGTCCCTCTGTCTTCCTGCAGCTCTAGGTAGTCTCCCACCCAGTGCCTCGGGGAGCCCCAGGGGATCCCATTTGGAGTAGCTGACTCCTTGCTGGAGCCCCACAAGCAGCCAGGGATTCCCTGCCAAGCCTGCAGCCTCCTGCTCTTCTGCTGTTGATGGCAGCAGCCCAGGACTGTTCCCGGAGCTCGGGGGGCCCAGCAGCACCCCCAGACCCCAGTGCTGCAGCTGCTGGGACATGGCTGCATCCTCCAGGGCATCACGCCGCCGTCCCCTCCCAGCCCGTCCGGCCGGCATTGTTCCATCCTCCCGCCTTTCCACTCGGATGCTGTCACTCTGGCCCTTAATTGAGGAGGAAAAAAAGAAATATGAGTCTTTGGGAAAAGCAGCCGTACTCTGGCAGAGCCTGGGCTGTGGAGCTGCCCCGGGGTGAGCGGAGCCACGCTGGGGGACAGAAGGGTCCCTGGGTGTCTGTGGGCTGCCAGGTGTGGAGTCCCCCGTGTGCAACAGCCTGGGGCTGTGCAGGAGGGAGGAGAGCAGAGGAACAGACACCCGGTTCCAGCAGTGAGCCAGGGCCGGGCAAAGCCAGCCAAAACCTGTGCATTGGAGTGTTCTCTTGTGACCCCCTGTGCCCCAAGCCGCTGCCTCCAGGGCTCTGAGCTGCTGCGGAGCTCCGAGCGCGGCCGGGGGCGCCCCGGGGGAACGGGTGGGTTTATCCTGACAGCTTTGCAAACTCCCAACACGCCTGTTAATTAAGTGCTGCTTCATTTGCAGCGCAGGCTGGGAGAGCGGGAGAGCCTGGAGCGGGATGTAAATCCCCCTCTCCCTGCGGAGGAAGCATCCGGGGAGCGGAGGGTGTGGAGAAGCCCGCGGCCCCCGGGCTGGCTGGGACAGGAGGAGCTGGGGGTCCTTGAGCCCGTGATGCTCATCTGTTGGCATGTCCCTGCTGTGGGCTTTCCCTGGAGCAGGCGATGCAGGGAGCAGCTGGGGTGCAGGGATGCTGCCCCTCGGGACATGCCCCCGGAGCAGCCCGGGCTCGGGGGACACGGCAGGGTGAGGAGCTTTTTAAATCAAAAAGAAGCCAATCCCCACGTCCCGGTGAGCGCTTCCTGTTGGGATTAGTGGGGCTGCCGGGCATGTGTGTGCTTTTTCTTCAGGAAATACCTTCGGAAAGCCCCGCTGGGGTCTCCAGGGCAACCGGCGCCTGCGGCTCCGCGCCCCCCGCCCGCATTGTCCCCGCGCCGCTTTGTTGGCCCCTTTATTGCCATCGTCACCATCGCTGTGGCCAACACAGCCGGTGGCTTTCGCCGCTTGGAGGGCGCACCCCGGGCTCCCCGCGGTGTGTGCCCAGCCTGGGGGGCACGGCCAGCACCGAGAGAGGGGGCACAATGGACACGTGCAGCTCCTGTCTGCAGGGCTGCCCCATGTCCCTGCCCCTGCTGTCCCCGTGGGGGGCTAGTCCCAGGGGAGCCGGTGACACATCCCCTTGGTGACCCTCTCCATCTGGCTGGGCTCGGCTCTGCTTTCGGTTCCATTTCAAAGCTGGAGTAAAGTAATGAACCCACGGCAACTGCCCCGGCCACGGCACCACGCGGCTTCTGGGGCTGCTCACGGAGGCACCATCGGCTGGAGCTGCCCCTTGCCTCACTGGGGACCTTGGGGCTCCCCACGGGCATGAGCCCTCCTGCCCTCTGGGATGGGACAAGGCCTGTGGGACTGGTGTTCCTGTGCTCTCCTCGCTGTCACCGTTTGCTCTAACGGGCTGTGACCAGCCCCACAGCTCCCAGCTGTGGTGAGGACTCCCAGGAACCAACCTTTGTGCAGTGCTGGGAGCACCCAGAGCCTTGGGGATGAGAGCCAAGTGTTTGTCTGGCTGATGGACCTTTGGAGAGATGGCCCATGGGGAGCAGCCAGCCAGGAGGCTCTGTCGTGGGGCTGTGTCGTGGGGCTGTGGTTTAAGGTACAGGAAAGCAGACCGTGAGACAGGGGTGTGTCAGGTTAATGAGTCCAGCAATAATTAACCAAAGCAGAGGCTGCACCAGTGCCACAGCTCACACCAGCAGCTCTGAGTGCCCCCACTGCCACCCCGGTGCCCTCTGTGCCATCGAGCAGCCGCGGTGCTCTCTGCCTGCCAGGGCCACAGTGCTGCTCGAGCGCCGCTCCCGCCGGGAGGCTGAGCAAACCTGGCCATGCTCATTAGCCTGTGAATTCCTTCTCGGGCCGTTCCCACCGTGCCGCGTTTTCCGCCTCGTCCCGAGTGCCAGAGACGTGCCGTGGGTGACCGAGGGGCAGGGCCCCACCGTGCCCTCTGCCTGCCCTCTCTGTCCATCACCTCGACACCTCCGTGCGTCCCAGTCATGCTGCTGATGCAAAGCAGCCCCTGGCCCAGTGGGGCTGGAGGAGGGGGCTGGAAGCTTTGAAAGGGGATCTGGCCCCACGCCCAAGGGTCTGAAGGAGCACTTGCATTGGGTACTCGAGGACCTTGACCATTGGGAACACTCCTGAACCTGGAATGCTGCTTCCTCAAGCCCTGGCATCAGGCTGGGGTCCCCTAAAATTTCACCTCCTCCAAAGACCTTTTCCAGCCCCAGGTGCAGCTGGGGGTGCTGGTGGAGCTCGAGGCCAGGAGGAGCGACCACCCTGTTTTCCCTGCAGGGTTATTGTGCTCCACAGGGAAGTTTGCTGATGCGTGGGAAGGGGCAGAGCTGGGAGCCAGATAAGAGCAGATATGGCTGCAGCACTGGGTTTGTGCTGGTTTGGGTTGTTGTGGCTGTTTGTTGCCCACTGACCTTGCTCTGTGTGAGGAGGGTGTCGGGACAGACAGGGGGATGTGGCGTTACCCAGACCCGGGTGTTCAGATGGGCAGGATGGGATGTCACTGCTGCTTTGTGAGCCTTTGGAGACGCCTGTGACTAATCACTTGAAATACAAATCAGAGCTGGGAGAAGTGCCTGTCCTGTGGGAGAAAAGCAGAGGCAAACAGGATTGCAAAGCAAGACCCTTCCCCACCACCAAGAGGGCTCCCATTCCACATGAAAATGCTTTGTAACCTCTCACGGATGAACTGGAGCCCTGGCGTTGGAATTACAGCAACTGAGGAAAGGGAATTCTTCCCCATCCCACTGTTTTCCTTCAAGTGCTGAGCAAAAGAAAGAGGAGAAACTGGAGCTGCTCATGAATGTTTTTCCCATGAAGCTTCTCATCGGTCCAAGGCAAAGAGAAGTGGCCAGAAAGTGAAGTGCAGGTCACGGTGCGGTGAATCAGAGTTCTGGAGAGCCAAGGTTTCATTTTTGGCCGTACAGAGTGGCTGTGGGGTGCAGGGAGGAGCGAGGCCTCGCTGCCTGCACACCCTGGCTCGTCTCTGGGGCCTTTTGTCCCAGTAGGGACCCTGTGTCCCTCCACAGCTGCTGGCCCAGGGCGAGCTGCTCTGTGGCTGTTCAGGGCACATGTGCAGAGTGGGGAGCAGAGGTTGTTCTTGTCTGGCTCACTGGGCACCCAGAAATCCTGGGGGGCTCAGCCCTCGAGCTGCAGATCAGCTGAAGCTTGAACATCTCCTGGCTGTTTCTGCTGCGTTCATTGGGAATTTCCAACCCAGTCTCTGGCCCCTGAGAGCAGCATCTGCAGCAGTGCCCTGTGCCCCTTTGTGCTGCTCCTACAGCATCCTGATGGCATCCAGCTGGCCAGGAACAACCGGACACACATCGGGGAAGAGACAGAGGTCAAGGGGCACCTGAAGAGTTGGGCTCTGGAGCTGTGCCCACCACCCTGTAGAGCTCAGTCTAGGATGATGATCACACTGCATCCACCCACATCATCACAGGGAGCCTCTGCAGAGCTGTAGCAGCCTGGACCCTTCCTTGGGCTGTGGAATTTGAAAAGGTGATTTGAAACCCAGCATCTTCCCCAAGCCTGGGATGAGGAGAGCTGCTCATGCACCACCCACCGTGGAGGGCAGGACCTGAGGACAGAGCCCTGGACACTTCAGGGCTGGGAGAGATGAGATCGTGTCACAGCAGATGGAGAGAAAGGATCTTTGTGCTGCTCACACAAGTGTCACCTCGGGGAGCTCAGCTCCCCTGCCTGGGAACGCAGCGGATGGGAACGCCGTGGCCGGCACCTGCCTGGCCAGAGCTCCCTGGGCTGACCTGTCCCCCCTGTCCCTGCCTGCTGTCCTGCCGCAGCCCCCAGCCCCTGCCTTTCATCCCTGCAGTGCCCTGCTCTAACCAGGGTGGGGGTCCTGGTGGCATGGGGACCCTGGCCTGCTTTGCTGGCTGCCTGCTTGTGGTGGTAGGGATCCTGAGACCCCTGCGAGGTGGCAGAGCCATGCAGGGATTTGGGATGCTTCTGGGATCCTGCCACAGAGCAGCACTGAGATGTCACAAGTTGCCTGTTTCTCCCCCAGTTGGAAACCCCTGCCCTGTCACGCTCCATAAGAGCTGAGAAGGGCTTTGGAGCTGCCCAGGCACTGAGCAGGTCCTGCTGTGGAAGGAAGCACTTGGTGCTGCTTGGGGTGCTCGCAGCCTCTGCCTCTGCCTCTCCTCTGCTCTGCTGCTGCCGCCCGCTCTGTCCCCTGGGTGCTGCAGCGGGAGCATCCCAGCAGTGGGAGCATCCCAGCAGTGGGAGCATCCCAGCAGTGGGAGCATCCCAGCAGCGGGAACATCCCAGCAGTGGGAGCATCCCAGCAGTGGGAGCATCCCAGCAGCGGGAACCAGCAGCGGGAGCATCCCAGCAGTGGGAGCATCCCAGTAGTGGGAGCATCCCAGCAGCGGGAACATCCCAGCAGCGGGAACATCCCAGCAGCGCATGTTGCCTCATTAACCAGGCCACAGCAGCAGCAGCAGCATGGTTTTTCTTTGGTTTCTATTCCTTTTCTCCTTTTTTTTCTCTTCTTTCCCCTAACTCCTCCAGCCCTGCCCAAAGCAAAAATCGAGGTGGAGTCCTACTCAGCCCACCCCGGTGAGCTCCTCCAGCTGCGCTGCCGGCTGCGGGATGACGTCCAGAGCATCAACTGGGTGCGTGACGGCATCCAGCTGGCCGAGAACAACCGGACACGCATCACCGGGGAGGAGGTAGAGGTCAGGGACGTGGTGCCCGAGGACTCGGGGCTCTATGCCTGCATGACCAACAGCCCCTCGGGGAGCGAGACCACCTACTTCTCCGTGAACATCTCAGGTTTGTAGCAGGCTGTGCAGGGAAAGGGGCAGCCACGGGGCCGGGCTGTGAAGCGAGGAGCAGGCTGCCTCTGCACACCCCTGCACATCCCTACACACCTCTACACACCCCTGGACATCCCTGCACACCACTGCACACCCCTGCACACNTCATCTCCCGTTTGTCTGAGGGGGCAGGGGGCTGCAGGGCTGCCCCAGAAGGGGCACGTACTGGGTGGGAGCCGTGGTCTGTGTTGGTGTTGTTGGAGTGTGAGGCTGGAGAGGGAGGAACGCTGGAGGTGGGGACATGTCTGTGCTCGCGGCGTCTTGGCTGCCACCCCAGGGGTGTTGGTGGCACCAGACACGGGGTGAGGAGCCCCAAAGTCACCTCTGCCAGAAAATCTCCTCACGATGTCCATGGCTGCAGGCTGGGATGGCGGGCTCTGGCTGTGCTGGGGATTGTGCAGAGTATTTCCCTGGGTCCCCACGCCCCTGCCAGGCCTCAGCACCGCCCTGCCCTCCCTCCTCAGCGGGCACAGCCCCCTCCACCCACCCGCAGTGTCCGGGCCCGTCAGCCACAAAGGTCCACTCACACACAGATCTCAGCAGGGCCGGGGCTTCTCTTGCAGATGCTCTCCCCTCTGCAGAGGATGATGATGATGAAGATGACTCCTCGTCGGAGGAGAAGGAGGCGGATAACACCAAGCCAAACCGTACGTGCGAGCTAGGTTTGCCTGTGGCACTGCCCTGTGGGGAGGCTGGGGGGACAGGGGGGGCACACAGGGCATCCCCCCGGGGTGGGACAGGCAGCCCAGGGCACCTGGCAGTGGTGAGGGCGCTGTGGGGAGAGCAGTTCTGGGTGCAGTGGGTGAAGCAGCTGGGTCAGAGCACGGGGCTGTGCTCCACGGCTGCATTGGGGCTGCCGCTGCTGAAGCCACTTAAGCTGAGTGTCCACCCCACAAGGAAAGGGCTGCTGTGACTCGAGGGTAAAGCCCTGTGTCCCAGAGTTCCCCTCCCTGCTTCAGCCGGGCTTGGCTGCTGGCATCTCCCCTGACTCCCGTCTCAGCCCTGCTCTGGGCGCCCTTGGGGTCACTGCAGGAGCAGGAGGCTGCAGGGCTCGGCCGTGCTGAGCCTCCCTCTGCTCCCCAGAGGCCATCGCTCCCTACTGGACCTATCCCGAGAAGATGGAGAAGAAGCTCCATGCTGTCCCCGCTGCCAAAACAGTGAAATTCAAATGTCCATCAAGCGGGACCCCCAACCCCACACTGCGCTGGCTGAAGAACGGCAAAGAGTTCAAACCTGACCACCGCATCGGGGGGTACAAGGTATGGGGCTGGGGCAGGGGGGAACAGCCCCTGGCTCTGCACACCCCCGGGGCTGGGGGCTCGTGGGGAGGGGGAGGACTGGGAAGGGGCTCTGCGGCTTGAGAGGAGCCAAGCCCCCATCCACAGCACCCAGCAGGGGCAGATTGGGCCTCTCTGACACTCCTGTCTGGCAGTGGCCCTACGGCAGTGACCTGCTTCTGGGTCATGTTTGCGCCAGCTCGGGCCTGGGGGAGAGGGTGAGGAGCCAGCCTGGCTCAGCCACCTCTGCCTAATCCCCCCACCAAGGACAGGGGCCTGGGCAAGGACAGGGTCTGGCATCCCCAGGGGCCCCGGGCTGGAGGAGCCCCTCCATGCCCAGCAGTGTTTGCTGGGGGCTGCTCCAGCACATGGGGTACTCCAGCCCATATTTGGGAGCCACAATGGGGTTGTGAGGCCACCATCACCACTGCCACACACCACGTGTCACGAGTGGCTCCAGCCGTGGCCCTGCGTGCCAGGGCTCCTGCCAGGAGCCAGGGGCAGCAGCAGGAATGTGGCCACGTCACAGCTCCTGTGCAGTGTGTCCTGGGGAGGACACAGGCTCACCCCAGGACGTGGGCTCCCGGGTGGGGAGGAGAGGGGCTGCTGGCAGCACTGTGCCTCCTGGCTGGTGACAGCAGAGTGCCCCGAGTAGCCAGTGGGGCTGAAATGCAGGACTCTGGAAATAACCAGCTTCCAGCTGGGAGGGAGGAATGCAGTCTTGAGCAGGGCTCAAGGAGGGTTTGCCATGAGAAGCCACAGCTGGAACTGGCAGTGACAGGGCCAGCTTTTGGTGCCCCGTGGCCAGAGGGGCCTGGGCAGTGCCTTTCCCAGCAGAGCCACTGAGACTGCCCCAGAGGAGATGCAGTGGGTCAGCAGCACCCACAGGACACCTAGGCTGCACCTGCCCACTGACCAGCACAGGGCCAGCTGGCCGTGGGGAGCAGTGGGGTCTGAGCCCCAGGGCCAGCCAGGGAAGCAGCTCCTGCAGGAGGAACAATGCTGGTCTGTTCCCTCCACGCCCGGGGGCCACCAGAGAGGGGTGTCCCCACACACCAGGCGAGCCCATCGCGCTCGGCCCACAGCATCTGCTCCTCGGCACAGCTGGCTCTGTGGCAAGGCTGTCCTGGGGCAGCTGGCAGCAAGTACAGCCCCTCTGCAGGGAAGGAGAAAGGTGACCTCAAAGGGAGATCCGTGCCCTGCCCGTGCCAGGGGCTGCACCAGCTCTGACATGAGCAGGGCCTGGGGCTGGCGTGTGCTGTGTAACTGGCTCTGTCCTCCCCGTGCCCCCAGGTCCGCCAGGCAACCTGGAGCATCATCATGGACTCGGTGGTGCCATCTGATAAAGGCAACTACACCTGCATCGTGGAGAACAAGTACGGCAGCATCAACCACACCTACCAGCTGGATGTCGTGGGTGAGGAGCAGGGCTGGGGGCTCGCCCCACATCCCCTCAGCCTTCCAGGCAGGAATGGGTGCTGCACCCGGGAGAGGTGGGGGGGTTGTGCTCCCAGGGAAGGGGCTCGCCACGTCCCACCCCGTGGCCTCCCGCCCCAGGTCTGCAGCACAGCAGGCAATGAGCCAGCCCAGCGGAAGGTTCACCCCACCCTGGCCTGGGGATTTTTAATTGTGGTGAAAATAATTTCATAGACCAGACAGAAACTATTTCTAATCGCCTTATTAGCCATAATTCCCAGCTGGGAAGGCTGGTCTGAGCAGTTCCACATGTGGAGCTGCTCTAAATGCCAGTAAATGAACCATTAAAAATGTGACTTAATTTGATTACACTGAGCAAACTGAAGGGAACAGTCAGCGAGGTGAACAAAGGGGTTTGTTAATGCTGACTCACCACAGTGGCAGCCACTTTGTTAAGGGCCAGGGCCCTCCATAGGTTTGTTTGACCTCTGACCCTGCCCAATAGGTGCCGATATCCCTGTCCCCACACCGGGGTTTCACCTGTCCCCCATCCTGAGTGCTCTCACCCCATTGCAGACAGGCTCCTGGGGAAGGGGATGTGCTGCCCAGGGGTCCTGGGCATGGAGGGCTGCAGGGCACCCCCAACCCCGTTGTGAAGTGCCCCATCTCCTGGTCCCGCAGAGCGGTCCCCGCACCGGCCCATCCTGCAGGCAGGGCTGCCCGCCAACAAGACAGTGGCCCTGGGCAGCAACGTGGAGTTTGTCTGCAAGGTCTACAGCGACCCTCAGCCCCACATCCAGTGGCTGAAGCACATTGAGGTGAACGGCAGCAAGATCGGCCCCGACAACCTGCCCTACGTGCAGATCCTGAAGGTAAAGCCACACGCTGGGTGGTCCCAGCCACGGCCCCTGGCTTCCCAGGAGCAGGGGCAGGGCACTGGCAGCCACGTGGATGGGCCAGAAGAGTCACCTGGGGCTGGGGAGCACCGGCCTTGGGGCAGCTGGAGCCCCAGAGCCATCACCAGCCTGCTGGGCAGGGAGCAGGGAGGGCTGTCGTGCCACGCTGTGTGCTGGCTGTGTGCTGGCTCTGCCGTCCCTTTGGAGCCCTAAGGGCACACACCACAGGGCTGGGTGGGTGTCCCAGGCAGCGCTGGAGCTGGGCCCTGGATCATCCCAGTGGGAGCAGCTCCCTCTGCACTCCAGCAGTGCCACTCAGCAGGCACAAGGGCCACCAGTCCAGCTGTGGCAGGAGGTCAGACTGGGTGGCCTTTAAAGATCCCTTCCAGCCCGTTCTGTGGTTCCGTGCAGCCATCCCCAGCTGTGCTCCTGACCGCTGGGAAGCAGGGGGAGCAGGGCTACCTGCCTGCTCCTTCCTCCTGTGTGCAGCCCCATCCCTCCCCTGCCTGGGCTGTGGGGGGAGCAGCCCTCGGGGCGCTGCAGTTCCTGGGCACGTCCGTGTGACTCCATCTTGTTGGTCTGTTCCAGCACTCGGGGATTAATAGCTCTGATGCGGAGGTGCTGACCCTGTATAATGTGACAGAGGCCGAGAGCGGGGAGTATGTTTGTAAGGTTTCCAATTATATTGGCGAGGCCAACCAGTCTGCGTGGCTCACAGTCACCAGGCCCCTGGCCACAGGTAATCGGAAGAATGCCTGGCGGTGGAAAACAAAACTCTGGGATCTCTTGTTTCTGCTGTGTTTCTGGTGCAACAACCATGGAAAAATACCCGGTGGGGCCGGCTGCGCACTGTGCTCTGTTTGTGTGTCCCAGTGTCTCTGCTGCGTGCTGATGTCCCGTGTTCCTGCTGTCTGTCCTGTGTGCTGCCCTCCCCGTCATGCAGACACCAGAGCTGCCCAGGTACCTGCTGGGTCTCTGAGGGTGCTGCCATCAGGCCAGTCCAGGCACAGTGCTGCATCCCCTGTCCGTGCTGCCCTCCCATCTCTGTCCTCCTGTCACCATCCTCTCGTCTCTGTCCTCCCATCCCCATTCTCTCATCTCCATCCTTCCATCTCCATCCTCCTGTCCTTGTGCCTCCCGTGTCAGCAAGCCAGCCGGCCGGCTCTGCCCGGGCTGATTTCTCCATGCAGCCCATCGCCAGCATGTCGGATGGGCAGGACACTCAGTTTGGTGAAGGGTTTTAACCAGCATCTCCGTAGGTCCGCCGGGATGAGTGGTCATCCCGAGGGTCTCTCTAGCAGGTCTGCAGTGGTCTCTGTCTGCTCCCCGGGGGTCTGCCAAATGAGACTGGGCTCTCCCTCCTCTCTGGCCTCCTCCCAGAAGATCTCATGTCGTTTGCTTCTCCGTTTTTTGCTTCCATTTTTCCTTCCAGACGGCTGGCGTTAACACAACAGACAAAGAAATGGAAGTCCTTCACTTAAGGAATGTCTCATTTGAGGATGCTGGGGAGTATACATGTTTGGCGGGTAATTCTATTGGGATCTCCCATCACTCTGCATGGTTGACAGTTCTCGAAGGTATATACTCCTCTTCCTCTCCCTTTCCTCCCTCCTTTCCAATGTATGCATTGTGGTCCGGGAGAGAGCACTTCCCGGCCCCTGTCCCCTTGGAGCGGGTCAGCGTGGGTGCTGCAGGCTGCTCTGCAGCTGGAGCAGCGTGGGGCAGTGCCCCCTGCTCTGTGCCCCCCTCCACCCCAGCTGGGGTCTGTCCCCGCTCTCTCCCTGGCCCGGGCAATGCATACCTGGGGAACTTAACCCAGGGCTGCTCCTCCGGGATGGCCCCGCAGCCCCGGGCCGGGCCAGGCTGGCACTGCCTGCTCAGGGGGCACCAGGGGAGGTTTGGGGGTCTGGCAGCGCTGCCCTTGTGCCTGCCAGGGCCTGGCCCTGCCCTGGGGTGCGGGACCGTCCGGGGCTGTGTGTGCTTGCACTGCGGGGATGGCTGCCCCGTCCCCATTGATGCTGCTCCCCAGTATCAATGCACGGACCAAAGCCTGATAACAGCTGTGGGAAAGTTTTTGGGGTGCCGTGTGGTCATTGCTTCCCAGCCAAAACTTTCCCAGTTATCAGCCACTGCTTTGTCAGCCGGGTGTGCTCAGAGGTGGGGCAGGAATCTTCAGCTCCCTCTTACACCTCTCTCCAAGGCTCTGCTCTTTGGGGGCGTCGGGCTGGGGGTGCAGGGGGTGCAGTGGCAGCCCCATCCTGCTGGATTCACCACGGACCACAGCACATGGCTGCGGGCTCCGAGCTGTTCACGGCTCCAACACCACCTCAGCCACCAAAGCAGGGTCTGTGGGTCCCTGCTCCCACCAGCCCAGGCTCCCAGAGCAGGTCATTGCCACTGGAGTGCCACTGGCTGCTCTGTTCCCAGCTCTCCCCAGGCATTACCAGTAAGGCCTGGACTCCCACTGCCCCGGACACGGCCAGACACCCCATTGCATCACACTGTGCACAGGGTAACCCCAGATCCTGAGGCACCTGCCGCTCCCAAGTGTGGGCAGAGCACAGCAGCTGGGACAGAGGCCTGTCCCCAGAGGTGCCACATCCCTGTGAGGTGACTCAGGCCCTGTCCCCTCACTTCATGCCTGTCCCAGTTGACCCCATCCCACCCTGGGCTGCCTGCAGAGGTGGCGAAGACATTGCTTGGCCACAGGGATGATGAGCTGGGGGCTGCTTGCACGCCTTCCCTGCAAGGGTGGGTGGGCAGCCCCCAGTCCCTGCTGCACCGATGTCCCCACTGAGCTTGGGGAGGAGCCAGGGCTTCCCCAGTGCCGCTCCCTGGGGCCAGGCAGGTGCTAACAAACATCCTGTTCACGCCGAGCCAGCTATTGAAGACAGCCCAGCCATGATGACGTCTCCCTTCTACCTGGAGATCATCATCTACTGCATCGGAGCCTTCCTCATCTCCTGCATGGTGGTGACCATCATCATCTACAAGCTGAAGAGCACCACCAAGAAGACGGACTTCAACAGCCAGCTGGCCGTGCACAAGCTGGCCAAGAGCATCCCCCTGCGCAGACAGGTAACAGAAAGTAGAGAGGGGGTTTGTTTGCACCTACTGCCACTCCTGGAGCCCAGCCTTTCCCGGGGGATGTGGGGAGGAGGGATGGGAAGACCTGGGACCATCTCACCCTGCTGCATGTGCCACTCGCTCCAGCCTGTGAGCAGGCAGTGAGCAGGGTGGGGAGGCTGCACAGCTCCCCCTCATCCCCCCTTGGCGGGGCTCTTGAGGAGAACCAGGAGGATTTACAACAGTTTAAGGTTTGAGCAGAGCCTGGTACGCACTGAGGAGATGGGAGAGCTCCCAGGCTGTGCATTTTGGGTCACAGCAGGATGAGGGGAGCAGCGCTGGTGGGCGCACAGGCAGGGCGGGCCGGGGGCCGCGGGCAGGGCAGGTGTGAGGGCTCCCGTCACCGTCTCCCCCCGGGGGCAGCCAGACACGGCCCGGGCGCTGCGTGAAGGTAACCCACGGTCCCACTGCAGGTGTCGGCCGACTCCAGCTCCTCCATGAACTCGGGCGTGATGCTGGTGCGGCCCTCGCGCCTCTCCTCCAGCGGCACCCCCATGCTGGCCGGCGTCTCCGAGTACGAGCTCCCCGAGGACCCGCGCTGGGAGCTGCCCCGGGACAGGTGAGCTCTGCTGTGCTCTGCCCCGGTGGGAGCGGGGTGAGGACGGTGGTGCTGGTGCTGGGACCAACCTGCTGCCCCTGAATCGGGGTCTTCTCCCACCAGGCTGATCCTGGGCAAGCCTCTGGGAGAAGGGTGCTTTGGCCAGGTGGTGCTGGCAGAAGCCATCGGCCTTGACAAGGACAAGCCCAACCGTGTGACCAAGGTGGCGGTGAAGATGCTCAAGTGTAAGTGGCAGCAAGAAGGGTGGTCCTGGCATGATGCCACAGCCCTGGCTGGGGTCTGGGCTGTGCAACCCTGCCTGGCACCCCCTAACTGCTGCCTTCTCCACTTTAGCCGACGCCACAGAGAAGGACTTGTCTGACCTCATCTCTGAGATGGAGATGATGAAGATGATTGGCAAGCACAAGAACATCATCAACCTGCTGGGAGCCTGCACGCAGGATGGTGAGGGTGCATGAGTGGGGAGGAGGTGTCCCCTCTGCCCCCCCTCCAGCTGCTGTCCACGGGGAGGGGCCGGCCTGGCACCCCCTCCGTGTTCCAGCCTCTCAGGATGACCATCACACCGTCCCCTCAGGACCCCTCTATGTGATCGTGGAATATGCCAGCAAGGGCAACCTCCGGGAGTACCTGCAGGCGCGGCGGCCCCCAGGCATGGAGTACTGCTACAACCCCGCCCGCGTCCCCGAGGAGCAGCTCTCCTTCAAGGACCTGGTCTCCTGTGCCTACCAGGTGGCGCGGGGCATGGAGTACCTGGCCTCCAAGAAGGTGAGGAGCTCCCAGGAGGCTGTGGTGGGATGGGGAGCCCAGCAGCTGGGCCTGGGGCGTGCACCCTTCCCTTCCCTCCCCTGGGGAACCGTGCAGCGGCCTGGGGGACCAGCTGACAGCCCCCGCTCGGTCAGTGCATCCACAGGGACCTGGCAGCCAGGAATGTGCTGGTGACAGAGGACAACGTGATGAAGATCGCTGACTTCGGGCTGGCCCGTGACATCCACCACATCGATTACTACAAGAAGACGACAAACGTGAGTGGTGTGCCAGGGGTTTTGTGCCCTCGGGGGGCTCCAGTCTGTGCTGGGGAAGCCACACGTGTGCAGGGCTCACCCCTGCCCCAGGTTACCTCACAGCCATGGGGCCATTGTGGGGTTTTGTGTCCCAGGGTCGCCTGCCCGTGAAGTGGATGGCCCCCGAGGCTCTCTTTGACCGAATCTACACCCACCAGAGTGACGTGTGAGTAGGGCCTGCTGGGGAGATGCATGGCTGGGACTCACCTTGCTTTAATGAAATTCCAGTTGGTGTCAGCCAACCAAACATTTTGAATCCAAATTGTATTTGGTGCTGGGACTCATTTATCCTGCTGAGTGAATCAAAGCTGTGGATGGTTGTTCTTCCCAGCAAACCAACCTCTAACCGTGCCCAAACTGGGGCCCTGGGGGTGTCAGTGCCCCAGAGCCGGTGCCCCAGCATCTGCTCTGTGTTCCCAGGTGGTCCTTCGGGGTGCTGCTGTGGGAGATTTTCACCCTGGGTGGGTCACCCTACCCCGGTGTGCCCGTTGAGGAGCTCTTCAAGCTGCTGAAGGAAGGTCACAGGATGGACAAGCCCAGCAACTGCACCAACGAGCTGTGAGTGCAGTGCTGGGATGGGGAAGATGGGTTTGATGTCTCTGAGTGCCATTGCCGGGCCCAGAACACGGGCTGGGGCATGGAGGGTGACAGGCAGATGTTTGGAGTTACAGTCCCAGCGGTTCCCAGCCCTGCAAAACCATCAGGTTTGCAATAATCACCACCTCCCTGGACAGGAGGGACTCCCAGGGTGACCCCAGCACAGGGACCAGCCCAGGCTGTGTCCATCCTCCTCCCCAGACAGCCCGTGGTCATGAGGGCAGGCGGGAGGGTCTCCCTTCCTTCCACACGGGGATTACCCTCAGTCCCTGGAGTAGCATCTCCATGGCCCGGGGGTCCCAGCCTGGGCACAGGGACACATTCCTGGTGCTTCTCCTGTGGGTGGGGGTGCCCAGGCTGAGCCCCTGCCTCCCCCTGCCCTGGCAGGTACATGATGATGCGGGATTGCTGGCACGCCGTCCCTTCCCAGAGACCCACCTTCAAGCAGCTGGTGGAAGACCTGGACAGGATCGTGGCCATGACTTCCAACCAGGTAGGAGAGGTGGCACTGGTGGCACCTGGGTGCGGTGCTCCCTGGGGGCTGCCCAGCCCCCTCCTGAGCCCACCCCTGGGGTTTGTCCCTCCCAGGAGTACCTGGACCTCTCCATGCCGCTGGATCAGTATTCTCCCGGCTTCCCGGACACCCGCAGCTCCACCTGCTCCTCGGGAGAGGACTCTGTGTTTTCCCACGACCCGCTCCCGGACGAGCCGTGCCTTCCCAAGCTCCCCCCTCAGCACAGCAATGGTGGACTGAAGCGACACTGAGGGTGGCACTGCCAGGGTGCCGTGACGTGCCACACTGTGCCATGCCCGTGGACGCTGCCTGCACAGCCTGGTTGTGCTGAGCTGTTGCAGAAAGGGTTCAGAGACATCCGTAGCATCTCACGTAACCAAAACCACCCACCTCCTGCCAGCTTCTCCTGCTGCCTCGTGTCAGCTCTCCACAGCCCAGAGGGGTCGGCTCCGCTGTTTTTATGGCATTTCCTCCTTTCGTTTTTAAACCTCTTCCATGATTTCTGTGCTTGAGTATTCCCACCTGGCTGAGCTGAAATCCTCTCCCGTGGGCAGTGCACGGCCAAAGAGCCAGCCTGGCATCCTGGGATGGCACATCCTGGTGGGGCACAGAGAGCCAGGCTGGTGTTCCACTCAGAGAACCTGGTAAGCAGCAGCCGGTTCCTGCAGCTGCACAAGGGGAGAGCCCTGGCATTCTGGGAGCCTTGGTGTGCTGGGAGCCTCACTGGTGTGCCAGGAGCCTCCCTGGTGTGCTGGGAGCCTCACTGGTGTGCCAGGAACCTCACTGGTGTGCCAGGAACCTCACTGGTGTGCCGGGAGCCTCACTGGTGTGCCGGGAACCTCACTGGTGTGCTGGGAGCTTCACTGGTGTGCCGGGAGCCTCACTGGAGTGCCAGGAACCTCCCTGGTGTGCCAGGAACCTCCCTGGTGTGCCAGGAACCTCACTGGTGTGGGGCTCCCCATGCCCAGGATGCCCCGCAGGGCCAGCACCAGTGGGCTCTGCTGAGCCACACCCGGGGCAGGAGCCCTGCACTGCTCAGAGGTGACCGAACCCACCTGTGCTAAACCCAGAGTCCCGTGTACATAACGAAAAATATGTATAAATATGAATATATATTTACATGTCTTTTTAAAAAGGGTTGTTACCAGAGATATACCAGTTTGGTAGGAAGGTACTAGTGGCTGGTAGATATCAGTTGCTATAAAAACAAAGTCATATATTTTGCTATTTTTGCTGTTTTTATTTTTTTAAATTATGTTCTAAACCTATTTCAGTTTAGGTCCCTCGATAAGAATTGCTGCTGCTGCTTCAGTTTTATATGGGGTTGTATTAAACAATAATAATAATGTGTCGATGCCTTTCGGGAATCCGTTGTCATTACGTGCCTGGCCCCGCCCTGGCCCCGCGTCCCCTCCGCTCCCTCCCGGGGCTCCGGCGGGGCTGGGGCCGGCCGGTGCCCGCGGCACCCGCTTGGTGTGCGGGGACGGTGCCCGGGGAGGGGCTGCCCCCCGCCCGGCCATCGCCTGCCCCGGGGGTCCCGCTGTGCCCCTCGGGCAGTGCCTGCCAGTGCCTTACCGGGGGAGCAGCCTCATCCCAGCTCTACCGTCCGTGCCCCCCGGTCCGTCCCGCCGCCCGCGTTCTGCTCCCCGAGCGGGGCAGGGGCCGCCTGAACCCCCCCCTCCCCGCCGCTGGTGCCGAGACGCTGGAGCCAGGCCGCTGTTACTTGAAAAGTTTATTTTGCCTTTGTATGGAGAAATATTATTTGTTGTAAACTCTTCTGTAATGAATCTGGAATTCTTGTAATTATTAAAGACTTTAACCGCGACTTGGCCACCCGCGGCCCATCCCTGGGGGGCGATGGGGAGGGGGCTGTCAGGGCTCTGGGGGCTCAAGCCCGTACAAGCAGCAGTTTGGGAAGATGATGCTCAGGGAGCAGCCACGATGGCAGCTGGTTTTGTGGGAATTCTGTTTTTCACGGCTCCAGCACTCCCCGTAAAAATGTTTCGGCACCCTGCGCCCCACGGGGCGTGGGCAGGGGCGTGGGAGGTGGCTGACCGTGCAGGGAGGGAGGGGGCGAGAGGGGCTGCCAGCCTCCAGAGCCCTTAAATGGTTAAGCCGAGGCGGCTGAAGCAGCTGCGGCATCACCGGCCTCCCCGGCCTTTTTAAATGCATCTGCTTGTTGCTATTTGCCGGTGTAAATTAAATCGATCAGCTGCACTCTGCCCACCCCTCCGCCCCCTTTAAATTAAGTAGAGCTTTTAATCAAGTGATTTATGTTGAATTTGCGGCCCCGGATTAAACTCTCAGCCCAGGCGGGGGGAGCAGGGCTGGGGGGCTCCATAAATCACTGCTCTCTCCGGGACCGGCTTGGCGAGGCGCGGGGAGAGCTGGAGTTCGTGTTTACATCATCCCAAACTGCAGCTCTCACCATCTCCTGCTCATTTCCTGGGGTTACCAGGAGGGCAATTAAATATGATAATAAGCAGAGCAGCTGCAGCAAAGCTGCTGGTGCTCAGTGCCGGGCTGGGAAGGGGCACGTGCAGCTGGGTGCCCGCTGCATTCCGTGGGGACATGGGGACACAGGCGAGGTGGGTGCCCGGGGTGCTGCCATGGCTGGCGCCCAGCAGGACCACGGAGGCTGATGGGACGGGGCTGCCTGAATCTGGACCCCAGCAGGAAGATTCAGCTCCTCTCTGCTCTTCCCGGTAAGCCATCCTCTCCATGTGGGCAACCCGGGGATGGGCATGCCCCAAAACTGACCTCAGCACCCACCCAGCGCTGTGCGGGACCAAACAGCCCCCGGCCGGGACCCTGCCCAGGGGGTGCCTGCAGCCCCTCAGCACTGCCCAGCCCCAGGGGCTCTGCTTAGGAGGGAGATGGGATTGAGCCCCTTGGGAAATGGCTCCAGAGCAATGGAGGATGTAAAGGTGCTGCCCTCAGGAGCCCCAGAGGGGATGGGGTGTGTTGGGCATCAGTGGCTGCTGAGTGCTTAGCCCGCACCACATTTGGCTCTCACAGATCCTTTGTCTCCTCCACTCCTTTGCCTTCCTCGTTTCTCCTTTTAAAGCCCTCGGCCTGTGCAGGGCCGGGACAATCCCTTGGCCCCAGCCCAGGACGTGGCTGCTCTGCCAGCGCTGAGCTGGGCTCTGTGCCCTGCCAGCCATGGCAGGAACCTCCTGTGCCATTCCACCCTGGCGTGGGTCCCACACCTTGGAACACGGCTCAGGGGATGCTGGGGAGCAATTCCCCCCCAGCCCGGGGCCGTGGCTGCCCCCAGCCCCCTCAGCTGCTCCATCCCGTGTCCCACCCAGCTGTGGGGTCAGCAGGACCCCAGGGTCCAGCTCCAGCCTACCTGGCCACCCACAGCCGAGTGGAGGAAGAGCCAGGTGTGTGCAGCTGCAGCTGGGGCACGTGGCTCCCCCAGACCTTGTCCTGGGCCCTGCCCTGCACCGTGCGGGCACCACGAGGAGAAGCAGGATGGGCAGCATGATGGGCACTGGGATGGGACCATCCCTGGGGACACCTTGGGACGTTGCCACCTGCACCTTGTCCTGCTCCATGCAAGGTTTGACAATGGAGCCCTTGTCCCACATGACTTCAGGCTGGGATAAAGCTCCATCTCCTTTGTTCCACGTTTATAGCAGAGGCAGAAGGGCTGGGATCCGGGAGCTGTAAATCCCAGCCTTTGTTGTGCTTGGGCCGCACTAAACCACGGCTTTTCCCTCTGAATACTAATCTCCTCCAAAAGTGCTGACCGGGGCATCTTTCCCCAGCAGCTTTCTGGGGAAGAGGCTGACGCAAGGCCCAGGGCTGGCGCTGGCACAGGAGCAGCATCCAGCAGAAATCCCTGACTCCCGGGGAAGGCACGGCCACGGGGCGGGGTGGGACGGCCACGGGCGCCACAACACCCGGCTCCAGGCTGGAGCAGCGATAGTGTGAGGGTGCCCGGGGGAAGGATAAACAGCAGAGGAGCTGCTTCTCCAGGCTGAGGGGAGACTGGAAGGTGTTTGGCACCGGCGTGGCTGGAAAAGCTCTCCCCACGCCAAAGCACACACGGCCTTGGATCTCTGCAGCGCTGCGTTTGCCCAATGTTGCAGAACAGAATCCCTTGATTTATGGGGCTCCACGGGGGTCGTTTCCTCCCCTCGTTCGGAAGGTCATGAAGCAGAACTGCTGCCTCTCCCCTGTGTGTCTGCAGGGTACAGGGGTCCTGGGAAAGGGGTCCTGATGTGCCAGCCAGAGGTGAGACTTGGGCACCATCCCCAGAGAGCCCTGCGGCACCAGTGACCTGCGAGGCTGGAGGATTTTTGATCTGAAAATGGGTTTTTCCAGAGGCACGTAATGGGCCCTCGGGTTCATCCCCTCTGCCTGCTCCAGGGCCCGGCTCCCCTGGGAGGAGGGAGGCTTTGCCACAACCTGTGCTCAGCTGAACCCGGCCGTGGGGCTGGGGGTCACCGCGGGAAATCCAAGGAGGAGCGAGTCCCAGCTTCCAGATCTTTCTAAATTGGAATCACAGGAGGCAGATGGACGCGAGCCCGCGCACACACAGCAGTGTGACGTGGTCGTGGTGGTGCACGCATGGCTGGAGGACGGCGACGTGGGAGGCACCAGAGCCCACCCAGAGCTCGCCCACGGAAGGGCCGTGCCCAGGTGATGTCCGGGCTCCCCGCCAGCCCCTCCTCACTCTCCATCTGTGAAACCTCTCAGCAGAGGAATGCGCTGCTCCCTCGGCCGGCGCTGGCTCTGCCTTCCTCCCGCCCAGGACACCCTCCAGCCTCCTCCTCTCCCTCCGCCCGGAGCGGGGCTGCCAGGCAGGAGCTCCCCGGGAAGGCACCGCTCGGTGCTTGGATGGAGCAGGGAGCTCTCCGGGCTGCTGGAGGCCGGCTGGCAAATGAAGGAGCTGTTACCCGATCATTTCAAACCTCCCGGGGGCTCCCAAGGCTGCCAGGAGAAATTCAGCTCGGTTTGGGAGCAGGAGCAGTTGCAGGCTGGAACACCAGGTGGGAGGAGATGCCTTCCCTCATTATGGCGCTAAGAGGCAGCAGTGACTCACAGGAAGGGTGTTATTTTATTGAAAAAACATTTGCTCCCATTTATTAGACACAGATCCAGCACTACAGACAGGCTGGATGAACAAGGAGAGGTTCAGGTACCGAGCTAAGGACACAGAACACGTCACTGCTGGCTCAGTGCTGCTGTAGGAGCTGAGGCCTCAGGTTTAAAGTGCTGCTCACACCTGACCTTGGAGAACTGGCTTTCGGGTGGGTTGTTCTAAAGGCTGTCTGACCTCTGGAAGAGACATTTCATTCCTACTTAGCACCAAATCTAATTTTACAGTAAGTATAAATATACATATTTAAAATCTGTAATGTGAGTAATTTCTCAGCATTTATATAGGACAGAATAAAAAATTTAACAAATGCTAAAAACAGCTTTTCAGTATCCTCTGAGAGTCTGGCAAAAACTGAGTCATCACTAGAGTGTGTGAGGAGTCACTTTGCAAAGTATGGAGAGCACTTGGTGTGGGTTCTGAGCCTGATAAGGTTTCACCAAATCTCCACACCTGGGAAGGGTGTGCAGGTCCTGGGTTGGTCCCTCATGTGCCCTGGAGGGATCCTGAAAGTGCAAGTCTGATCCTGTCACAGTGTGTGGCACCTGCACAGCTCTCACTGGGAAGCAAACACTCGCAGGTGGAGGCTGTACCTGTCACTGCTCTGCTCCTGCCCAGCAAGGTCTGAAGTCCTTCTGATCAGTCCCACCACAGCACAGAGTGCTGCTCCCTCCTTCCCTGTGGTTACCCTCCTCAGTTAACTGTGGCCACGTGGGTCGTTGTGGGCTGGTTGCTGGTTAAAACACCCTGATCAGGACTGAGAGCCTGAGCTGTGACACTCAGGACAAGCTGCTGGCCCTGGGTGTGTGGGGATGCTCCTGCAGAGGATTTCACACTGCAGAACAGGCTTTGCTGGACCCCCAGCTCAGCTTGTCCTGTGCACAGGCCATTCTGACATGAAAAGCTGCCTTTGCTAAGCACAAACACCTGCTCAGGAACAGCACAGACAGCAGCACCATTATTAACATATTTACACCGTAAGTTAAAAGTAGCAGGACAAGGATCCAGCACAGAAGAGATGTCTGGGGCCATCCAGACTGCAGTGCCCGAGTTGCTAACAAGCTTGGGACAGAGAGAGAGGCCCCTGAGGGCTATTGCCTTGTGGTGTAGAGCAGCCTCCTGGGAAATCCCTGTTCCCTTAGCAGGAGGTGTGGAGATGGAAGCTGCTTCCTCCCAGTGCTGGCTCCAGGTTAGACTCCGTTGGCACCGGCCTTGCTGCTCTGGGATGCTTCCATTTTGGTCTAGGGGCAAAAGAAAAGGTCAGATTTTAGGCAGTACAAATGTTTCTTGAAACTCAAAATCTTTTCTGAGGGTGTCATCCCATTTAGCATGGGAAGCTGCTCTGAAGAGTAACAGTGGATGAGGAGCAAAGTTGTTCAGGTTAAAGCAGATAGGAGTCTGGACTCCCAAACGTGCCTTAAGCAGCATCCCTAGATGTGCACATAAGCTCCTAAATTAAAATCAAATATTCACAGAAAGAAAATGGGCAAAACAAAGACAATCACTGCAGAAATATTTTTACAGATATGAAGTGGCTCTTAACACCCTGGTGACTCCAAGGGAAAGCTGGTTTGTCCTAGTGGCCCAAGGCAGATTATTAAGGAAGAGTACAAGGATATACCAGTAATTCCCTCAGTGCTCTGCTCCCTCCCCCAGTTTGACTGCTCTCTGTCACGTGTGGTATTTTTGTATTGAACAGCCCTCGGTGCAGTTCTCATCCAGCTTCTCCAGCTGCTCCTTGCACTCTGCATTCACAGCATCCTGTACTGAGAACTTCCACGGTTCGGCTGCAAGCTGTGTGAAGAGCAATCTCTTCTGGGAAGGGTAAGAACTCTGACAAGCTCACCTCTTGTGGGGGAGGCTTCACTGGCGCTTCTGCGAATGGCAATTTCTCTCTTGGCTGGGACACAAATTCTTCATTCTTTAAGGAAAAAGCAGCTGTGAGTCACAGAACCCGCTCAGAAAGGGCTAAACCCCCCAGCCCCTTCTCCCTTCTGAGCAAGGCTGTTCCCTGCTCACTCTGTGAAAGCTGTGCTGGCATTTCCATTGTCTCCCTAGCAGAATTTAACTATGTGGAAATATTTCTGGCAGTTGATACAATATTTTTTGATTCCTGCTGCTGCTTTTATCAGCTGGGACTAATCTAAGGAATTCACTGCAGCGTGATGCTGAGAACCATATGCTCTGGCTTTCTTACTCTAGATACTCTGGCTCATTTTGTCCTGGACAACTGAACCCAAATTCAGTAAGAAGGCTAAAAACAAGTCCTCTTTAACTGCCTTCTCTGAGCTGAATGTACCTGGGCTGAGGCCTGAAGCAATTCAGGCCGAGTCCTCCCTGGCTGGGAGCCAGGATGTGCTACTGAATAACCAGTACATGGTACTGCTCCCAGCCACAGGACCAGTTGTGCCACAGCAGATCCCTGTTCCCTTCGCTTCCCTCTTAAATCAGAACATGCAGCCGTGAGGCTCTTGGGGGCAAAACATCCACACAGTGCAAGAACAGACACTGCTCGTGCTCTGTGCCATGGTGCCAAACACTGGTTTTGTCCAGCTCTGGAAAGATTTGGTCACACTCAATTCCCAGCGATTTCAGCACGTTTTCCTGCTTGCAGGCTGCTATTTCTAACCTTTCTTCCTTGCACAACAGGGGCAGGATCCAGGAGGGTCTCCTGACCCTGAAGCATGGATGTCATCACTCCAGCAGCTTCCCCTGTCTGCAGAAGAACAAAGAGTCGTAACTTCAGTTCACTTGTAGGATCAGAAAACAAGATTCCTATCACAGTCCTTTATTTTTATAATGTATAATGGTTGAGCTATTAAGCTAAAAGTTTTATTCAAACAACTCACCTTGTTCTGTGAAACAGGAACAGATTGTGGCTTTACGTCTATTAAGTACAAGGCACGGGAAAGCAGGAGGAGAGAAGAAGGAACGTTCTCCTTTAAATGCAGATCAAGCCACTGTTGGAAAAAACAGGAGGAAAAGTTGCTTCATATTGGCTCTATGTGGGTATTTATTAATACAACACTCTCTGTCCTCACAGCAATGTCACAGTTTTAAGTTACCGTAATGAGAAGAAATGGGTCTGCAGAGTTAGGAATACCCCCCAGTTCACCTTGCTTCTATCTGGCCCTGGTTCTCTTTGTCTAGGACATAATCTGGAGCCTTCATGCCTTAGAGCTCAGCTCTGCAGGTGAGGATCCAGCTTGAAACTCATGCATGAATTCTCAGGAAGCTGTGCCTGCTGAACCTGACTGCCTGGAATCTCCTCTGAGGCACCTGGCCACACCAGCCCATGCCAGGGCACACTCACCTGCCCAAGCTGCTCCTTCAGCTGCTCCTCAGTGAGCCCCAGTGACCGCATCCCTCTGGCCCTGCAGGCGCTCTGCAGCTCCGACACGTTCAGGCCACCGACTCCTTCCTTGGCGATCATCTGGAACCAACAGCAACGCTCCCATCCAGGCACAGGGTGAGCCTGAGGCACCTGAACAGACTTCTGGAGGGCCCCAGTCCAATCTCCTGGTCAAAACTGCTCAGCATTTTCCATCTGTGCTCTAAGCCTCTTCAGGGATGGGGATTTCACATTCCACTGTTTACTCACTCACTGATTTTATTTTTTTTTCTTATGAAGTTGAAATTCCCCTTGCTGCAACTTATGGCCATTACCTGCTGTACCTTCACTCTGCACATACAAAATCTGGTTCCATTTTCCAAATAACCCCATTGCACATCAAAAAAATCCCTTTTTTTATAAGACAGCATGACCCTAAAACGAAATGTTCTAGTGACAATATCTGCAGTGCCACCGTCGTTACATCTCCCCAAAGACTGCAAGGGTGCAGGGAGATGAACTCTCATTCTGTTTTCTTCTGGAATCTCTCCTGGGGAGGGTCTGACTCCCATCAGTATTAAACTCCCCTGCTGGAGGGTGTGTGGGCAGGGACACGTGGGAGCACCAGGCAGTTCCCGTGTGCTGCTGCAGACCCACCTCGTCATCGGCCTTGATGTTGCGCAGGCGGAGCAGCAGCTGGAAGCGGAGCAGGTTGTTGGTGCCGATGGGCTGCAGCTCCAGCAGCTTGCACAGAGCCACCAGCTGTGGCCTCTCCAGGTGCTCCAGGGTCAGCTCGTCCTCGAAGAGCTTGGAGAAGCGCACGATCTCCTGCGTGCTGGGCCGGTGGCCGCTGTGACGGATCTGAACCAAGGCACAGACGCAAACCTGGGCAGGATCCCCAGCTGGGAGTCTCCTCCCCCCTTCCCCTTCCTCTCGCTGGAATTCCCGTCTCTGATGGAGACAGGACGATAGAGTTAAAAGTCAAAATGAAACTGTTATTGAGTGGAAGTTTCACAGGGTGAAAGGTGCACCTTTCAAGCAGGGAGGCACCCAGGGAACAGCACCAACAGGGCAGCTCTGTACTGTCAAACGTCTCCACAATCCTGGCACAAATCCTGTGTCCTCTGCCCAAACCAGCAGCACTCAAGGTATGTCTGTGCCACGCCTGCCATCCCCAGCATGGCCCATCCTACCTCGTGCAGGTAAGAGGAGAATTGTTTCCCTTTTCCTGTGTCTGCTTTGTTCCTTTTGGCCATTTCTGCAATGGTCTCCCGCAGAAACTTGGCTAACTCCAGCTTTGCATTTAACTTCTTCTTCTGCTTTTCTTCCTTCATTCGGGAAATACAAAATTATAAATTAGAAAATGTAACGTAGGAAATGGAATTGCTGTGCATGTTCCTTCTGATCCCTGTCTACAGCACAGCCTTCCAGCTGTCCCACTCAGCTCAGGAATAAGCTGGGAATGTCTCATGCACTGGGTGAGGCTGATCCTCACTTGCAGCAGCAGGCAGGGAACAGCAGCCCTGCACAGCTGCACAGATGTTCTGAGGAGCTGTGGACACTCCACAGCCTCAGAGAGGACACAAACCCTTTTTGACTCCGTCTCAAACGTCGAGGGCAGCATTTCAGGGAAGATCTTCAGGAACACAGGTAAGAGAAACTCCATGAAGGGGACAATGACAAACACCAGGAAGGGAACCAGCCGGAAGAGATCTGCACAAGTTCTCAGCAGCTGTACAGAGGGGAGCACAGCAGAGATTAGCACTCAGCCAGACACACAAAATGTGTCCAAAGAAGGGGTTAAGACTCTTTCTACATCACTTTATCTAGGTGTTGTGGCACTTACCCTTCGCCTCTCCCTCCTGGTGAGCACCTGCCCATGGAGCAGCCTCCACACCATCCTGGCAGCCACCTTGGTGTCAGTCCAGAGCAGGTGGAATCCATGGTAGTAATGCTTCAGCTCATCCACAACTTTTTGTTGCAAGGACTTTTTTCCCGCAGGAGCCTCTGGGATCTGCTTTGTCAGAGTTTTAGCAGGTTTAGCTCCCTGGTTTCCAGGATTTCGGTGGGGCAGGGATTCACCTGGAAGCTGCTGCCGTGGGCTGGTGGAGGTGTGCAGGGTGTGGGCAGGTGAGCGAGGCAGGGCAGCGCCCAGGCAGGCGTGGCGTGGCCAGGGATGCGTTTTGGGGTCTCTTGAAGTCCAGGTTAACTGGGAATCCACCAGATGGACAACAGCAGCAGCTGGAGAGTACGGAGGACTGGAGTGCGCCAGGAGGTGGCAGCCCCTGAAACTGGAGAGTTGTTTCAGTAAGAACAGTGCAGTGATGCCAAGGTGCCGAGGGATCACACCCAGGCGGATCTCCTCAGCACCAAATCAACCTCGTAAAATTGATTTTGTGGCTAAGATCCTGATCCTTCGGCAAAGGCTGAAATGCTGAGAACCTGTCCTGTGCTAGCAACTCCTCTCTTGGGGGGGAAACCTCCGTAGCGTCTCTCGGGAGTCGTTTTACCAGTGAATGGAATAAAATGAGGCAGCTACAAACAACCCCCCCGCCCCAGGGTTGATGCCCACTCCGCACGCGGACCAGAGCCCGGGGGAATGCGGGGCTCACCTGGCCCTGGCCGCGGCCAGGAGCGCGTTACAGCCGCACGCAGCCATGGCTGGGGCGGGGATACCTCACCCCCGGCAGCGCCGGGGGGCGGCGGCAGCGCAGGGGGGCGCCGGGGGGCGCCGGGGCCAGGCCGGACCCATNCCAGAATCCCGGCCCCCAATGGAGGTCCGCCCAATGGGAGCGGAGCGGGGCGGGGCCTGACCGGAGGAGTCCTCGGGAAGAGCCGCTAATTGGGTGCGAGAACGGCGGCGGCGCGCGGGCGGTTACGTCAAGGGCCGTGTCGTGACGTCATCTCGATACGGGGGAGTTGCGCGTGACGTCATGGGCACGGCGGGCGCTCGGGACCGGCCTGGGGAGGCCTTGAAGCCTCTGACGGAGCCGCACCGGGGCCTGCCCGGGATGGGACCCGCTGCTCCCCATCACGGGGCCTTAAAGTGCATCGAGTCCCAGCCCCTGACGTGGGCAAAGAACCTCCCACCAGCCTCGTCCGTTCCGGCCTCGGACACGTCCAGGGATGGGGCAGCCACAGCCTCTCCACCCTCGCAGGGAAGAGTCCTTCCCAATATCGCTCTGGCAGGAGGAACTCAGGCCCTTGTCAGTAGTGTCTCTCCATACGGTGCCCTTAAATACACAAAATACCTTGGGAGCAGCTCTGTGTGTGATGGGAAGCAGCAAAGCAGAGACTCCTCTGTGCTCGGGGAACGGCTTTGCATGGAATGAGGTGTCAGAGTGAAGTCTCAACATGTGTGAGACAAACACTCCAATCCTGTGTGTCTAAGGAGCGGACAGAACACATGGACAGCTGGAGAAACATTCTCAGCAAGTGTCAGATGACTTGATCCCTTGAAATTTTTAAGGTCCTTTCCAACCCGAGCCATTCTGAGATTCCATGAAATACTACCTGGTTTTCAGAGACTAGAGAGGAAAAAACATTTAATTGCCCCAGTGAAAAAAGGGTCTGGAACCCTTTGGCTAATGGATGCCCAAACAGATAAACAGTATTTTTGAAAGTAGAAAATAAAATTGGGTAGATGGATGGAAAAGGGGACAGAGTTCCTGAGTCTGCTGCCAGAGCTCCCAGTACGAAACTGGGATTCAAACACATTTAGATTATGTCTAAAAGAGCTTTCTCTGTGTGAATGAGGGAAATAAATGAGTCTCCTGTCCTCTTCCCGAGGAGATTCATCTATGGGTGTTCCTGCACTGTACAAGGGCCTTTAGGAAGGTCCCTAAAGTGAGGAGCAGAATCACTATTTAAATTTCCTTTCTTAGAGCTATTCCCAGCCCAACCTCTTGTCCATCTTGTCCGAGGAGCCCAGAAATTGACACAAATCCCGCCCAGTGCTCTTTTCTTCCCGGGTCCCCCCGGGGTCGCTCCACCGCCACCCCTGAGCGAACTACATCTCCCGTGATGCCTTTGCGGCGGGCACCGCCCGGGCGGCCAATGGGTGACGGCGGCGCGTGCGCGCGCGGCTGCGCAGTGC
>VYXD01004152.1:32625-67153 GCA_013397195.1 Hylia prasina | reverse complement strand
GCACCGGGGCGACGGGGCCGGGCACCGGGCACAGCCCGGGCAGGGCAGAGCCCGGGCAGGACAGGCCCCGGCTTCGGCCGGGCTCGGCGCCGTGACGCGGGACCCCCGCGCCGTCCCCGCCGGCCGGCTCCGCACTCCCCGCTCCGGCCCCGCGGCTTCACCGGGCCGAGCCCCGACCTGCTGCGGGTGCCAAATTCGGGGTTTCGCCCAAGCGGAGCCGTCGGTGTCACCCGGCCGCGGCCGCCCCAGCGCGAGGAAAAGGGTTTTATTGCGCACGGGAAGAGCTGAGTATCAGCGAAGGGTTTGTTGCACTGATGTTATTTTGTTGCGGTGCTGTTGCGTTGTGCTGCACTTTGTTGTGGTCTCGCTCTGCTTTCATTTCGCTGTTGATACACTCGGTCGTTTCAGTGCAATTTGTTGTTAAAAGTCGTAATGATGAGGCAGTTCTACAGATACTAGCTAGCCCAAAGGACAACATTAAGTAGCCAAGAGTTATAGTTGAAGGAAAAACTGTAGCGTGTTTTAATGACTGTTTAGGTCTTTCAGTGACCTTTTGCAAAGATGCGCAGTGAATGCTTTGGTAGTTACGTGTGTGTATATATATGTTTAATTAACTATTTTTATGATTTCCTTAGAAAGATTTTGCTCCAAAATCTGAGCACCTGCTTTATGAAGGTACAGGGTAAGAGTGGAGGATGGTGGTCCAAGACTCTATGTTTCATTTTAATACAAACATATTTTGCATTTTCCAGTTACACGAGTTTGCCTGAGTTTGAGGGGGTTTGTGTGAGACACGTTGTGGTTCCTGCCCTGGCTGTGATATATGACTGCCTGTCACGACATTACAGTGTTTGGTATTGCCAGAGATCTGACTTCTGGCTTCATAGAAGTATTAAGCCATGACTTTTCCTGAAGAACCAAAGTTTTTGCTCCATGTTTTCCATTTGAATCCCATGGCTCTCTAAACAAATGAGTCTCTGTGCTCCTTTGTCAGACAAACCCCTTTTCTCTGCTGTCCGAATTGTTTCTTTCCACAGCACCGTGGGAAACTTCTTCCAAATGCCCTTATCAAGCCCAGTTACAGACGTGACTGTTTTTTCTGGCATTCAGAAACCAAATACAAAACACCTTTACAAAGGTGCACAGGGAAGCAGCCTCACGTCATGCTTTAAAGTTTGTCAAGAGGCCTCTGATTCACCGCTGGTGTCTGCCAGGAGGAACAGCTCAGTCCAGCTGGAGTCAGGAAAAATCCACAGGCTGTGGGTTTCCTGTTAAGGGCTCACGTGCAGGTGAAAATTTGGCGTTGTCTTAACTTGTGCAAACAGATCTTTGCCTGGGGGATTTGTTAAGGACATGCAGAGAAGAGTGGGACAAAGCAGATTGCCCAGACTGAATGCAGGGATTAGTAGGAACAATTGTTTTATTTCTATCTGCAGTTCATACGGTTCTGACTCACGGGGATGATGTTCCAGGTGACAGAGGTGTCCCTCTGGGTCATGGTTACTGTGACTAGAGCAGTGGGTATGCTCAGCTCTGGGGAGGAGTGAGGTGCAGGGGTGTGTGTGAACTGCAGGCTTAAGGTTTTGAGAGGTCAGGAGTGATTGCATCACTTGAGACACCCAGCCTGTCCAGCCAGGCAGCTCTGTCTCTGTCAAACACCTGAGCAGTGAACAGCCACTGAGAGCAGCTGCTGTGTTGGTTGTGTGCTTGAGGAGACAGCAGCAGTGCAGGTTGGATACTTTGGGATGGAACAGCACAGGAAATGGCAGTAAACATCTCTGGGGTAAGGAGGGGCTGGTAGGATGTGAGCAGAGGTTTGCATGTGTCTGATTTAAGTCTGTGTGGACAGGAACTGGGTTGGTATTTGGACGTAAAGATGTCCTGGAACTTCTGCTTTTGAGCCTGTTGATAGAAAGCTCAGCTCAGGGTGACGAGGCAGTGACACCGTTCTGAGCACACACGACTGACTCACGGCAGTGCTCCAGCTCCCTGAGGGAGCCAGCAGGCCAGGTTCTGTCTCACAGCACACACTTTCCACCCATAAAACACCTTACCTCTGACTGTGATAACCCTCTGTGGAGATTATCAACAGAAAAGGGTGGAAAAAGGTTTTGTGAAACCTCTTTAAAATATGCGTGTGCTGGACTTCCATCAGTAGCTGTTGTGTTTCTCCCTTTCTCCCTGCTGTGGCCACAGCCAGTGTCAGTCAAACCTACAGAACCCCCTGATGGGGAATAAGAAAAGCTGTGATCATATGGGATTGGAATTGTTTGATGATTTGAGGTCGATTGTTATTTAGTCTAATGCAGCATGGAAGCAAGGTTTGAGAATTTCAAGTCTTGTTTTCTGAGAGCAAAGTTGAAAAATACTCATGCTAAAACTGGTTTTAAATAAGTGCAATAATTGGTGAAAATGTGAACCTGGAGGATCCATAATCTCTGCAAAACCTCCCCCTCACTGAGCACTCCCTCTTGGAGAGGAACTGATTTTTTGTGTTATGTTCATTCGAGCTGAGAAGCTTGGGATGGGAACTGAAACAAACAGTGTTCACTTGAGAAGTAGCTCTACTAGGCTGGCCTGTCTTATTCTGTACTGCTTATATTTTTCCATTTGCCTTTTCCTGTGTTACCTTGAATTGTGACTCTCCCATGGACAACAGGAAAATATTTACTGAAGGTGTGTAGAGTCTCAGTGTTTGTGAACAGCCCTGTGTCCCTGTCTGCCCTGAGAAAGGACTAGAGCAGAGTGGTGGACCCTCACCTTTGAAGAGGAAACTCTTTCTCTCAGTAGGGAATTCAGCTGCACTTTAGAAAGTGTTAACTTCAAATTATTTCATTGTTGATTTCAAATTGTTTGCAGCTGTTGTGAAGTGTCTATTTCCTATAAATCTTGAAATGATGCTGTTTCTTTATCTGTTGATCTCCAGTGTTGTATCAGTGCAGGATCTGTTATGGCTCAAATTGTAGAGCTCACAGGAGGCTGACATGGTAGCTTAACAGAGTAATCACTGGCATAGTGAGAAGAATTTATTCTGGAATACTTTTCTGCAAGATCAGCTGGAAATCCTGTTGCCCTGTGGTCTGGGTGGTGTTGCTGTGTGGCAGGGATGGCTCTCTGTGGTGACAGTGGGGTGTCCTTCACAGCAGTGCTTAGGAGGGACATACACAGAGTGATCCTTCTTGGGTTTGGATGTTGAGATTCCTGTGTGCTCAGGATTCCTCTTTGTCCTGTTTTTGTGGGTCACTCTAGGGCCTGTCCTCTCACTGTAATTCTGCCCAGATGCCACTTCACTGGGCAGCGTGTGGGGCCTGATCCACTGATGCAGAATTTTGGGCAAGAAGGAGGGTGGGAAAGTCTGGGTGTGTTAACAGTGATGACAGTGAGAGGCTGGGCAGGAAGGAGCTGGCAGTGCTGTGGAAGGACAGAGAACAGCCTCGGTGCTTTGGGCTGCTGGGAGCAGTTCCCTGGAGCCCTGACCCTGCTTCTCAGCCTGCACGGAGCTCCTGAGGAGCCAGTTTGGGATGGGGTGTCCCAGCTCTGCAGAACAGGCTGGCACCCAGGCTGAGTGACCCAGGTGAGCTCCAGAACAAATGAAAAAGAAACAGATCATAACTCTGTTACTTAACTGGTAACTCCTAAATGCAGTGTAAATGCAGTGCTTTGAAGTTCATTAATCCACGCTTCTGTCACGTAACAAAACAAAGCACAATGGCAGCCACCTCTGCAGAGCCTGTGGGAGCTGCATTGGCAGCTGGGACCGTGCCCATCCAGCTGTGGATGTTCCTGAAGTGCTGCCACAGCTTCCCAAGAGGTTTTTATAAGTATTCAGAAGAAAATATTGAACTGTTTTAGTAAAAATTAAAAGCCAACCTAGTGTGAGAATCTACTGTTTGCTCTTCGGCTTGGCAGATGGAAAGTAACAATTTGGTGGTAAATAATACGAACAGTCCCACTTCCTCTTCCCAGAACAGGGGTAGGTTAGGGTTTTTGACCTCGGTGTGCAGTCCCACGTGCTGCTCCTCAGTTCTGTGCCCCCTGACCATGACACTTGTATTGGTTTGCTGGCTGATGTGCAGAGCTGTGGAGGAAGGGATGGTTTCATGGCCTCAAGGTTTAAAAGTTTGTGCAATGAGAAAATTCTGCTGCAGAGCCTTGTGCTGTTATTGCCCTGAATTGCTTAATTACGGTGGCAAACGTGCCGGAGTCGATCTCACAGGGCAGTGAAGATGAGGACAAACATCAGTTTAATCTGAGTGTGAAGATCATCGAAAAACATCACCCCTGAACATCCAGCACAAATCTGTCAAGTTCTTGTTCCTGCTGGAACTTCAGTTACTTTTTGCAGTCTCGGAGGAGGGAAGTTCTCAGTGTTAGGAAAGTTCTTAGCTAAGGTATTGAGATGTTTTGGGAAGATGAAAATTTCATGTGAGCAGGGTTTAATGGAGGTTCCCTTTAGAAGAAGTGTCCGTGGGATGCATTAATGTCATTTCTAGCCCAGACCAAAAGGGCACAGTAACCCTCCTGTGTGCCCACAGAGGCAGAACAAATACCATGGGGCCATGTTTGCTTTGGAAAGGCTGAACTAACCTTGTGGGAAGCAAACTGGTGTTTCTTACCTGCAGGTCAGGTCACTGTGTGTTGCTTCTTGTTGAACATTGAGCTGCGTACGTGAATGCCAAAGCCTTCTCTGAACCTGCAGTTGAGTTTTGGAAGTCTGACTTTGATTGAGTCTGATTTTGGTGTTTTCATATGCACTGGAAAGTTGAAGGTGTGTATGCCAGTTCTCAGCTGGAATTTCATTCAGTGAGTAACCTCAGGTTTGGGGGTCTGTTGATGCTGAGGTTAGAACCATGCAGTGCTTAATATTAAAATCAGGTGAGGGGCAGGAGAATAGCCCTCCTCACACAGCTGATGAGAGCTGGTGCATGCAAACTGTACCCTGCTCTTCTGGGGAGGGAAGAGGTTGGGAAGCTCCATCTGAGGCTGCTGCAGGGCAATGGCTTCCCAGTGGCCTTGGTGGAATGACACACTTGTTTTCATTGTGCTGTTGTTCACAGCATCCTATGGCTTGCCCAAAGACTGCTCATGTCTCAAATTTTGGTGAGGAGGTGGGGAGGGAGGAGGAGGAGAGGTTTCTCTGTTGTTTTGTCTTTCCTGGCTTGTGCAGTTTACAGTGACTGTGTCAGGAGAACCTGGTGTCTCTTGTATGCTGCAGAGTGAAATGCTGTCCAGCTGCTTCAGGTTGGAATAATCCTTCCTAGGGCATGACTAGGAAGGCTGGAGAGACTGCTGCGGATTTTAGCACCATTATTCTGACTTTGTAATACTTGGGCTTATACTTCTTAAGCATTTATAAGTGCTTCTGATATTTTTTGAAATGTCTTGGAAAAGAAGAAATTGGCCATATGAAGGGCTATGTCAGTAGCCCTTTGTAAAAGCTCAGTAACACCAGTCCTCTCTAAATCCACGTGAGGGCGGCTGCTGAATAGAGAGGGGGAAATCGTTCTTGAGATCCCTTTTTTCCTCAACTGTTTAATTTGCTTAATTACCGTTGTTTAATTTGCACTGACTTCTTATTTCCCTTCCCCTGCCTCTAGGCCCTATGAGAAAAAGGGAAAGCTAAGGATGCTGGAGCAGAACAATGGATTTCTCTTTCTCTTTCATGCAAGGGATCATGGGAAACACAATTCAGCAACCACCTCAACTCATTGACTCGGCCAACATCCGCCAGGAGGAGGCCTTTGATGGCAGCAGTGACATTGCCGAGGATGGGGCCCGGACGCCGTACGAGGCCGCGCTGCAGCAAGGCTTCCAGTACCCCACGGCCGAGGAGCTGCCGCCCCTCACCAACGGGTACCCCCCGGCCATCAGCATGTACGAGCCCCAGGCCAAGTACCAGACGTACGCGCAGTACCCCAACGGCTCGGCCAACGGCTTTGGGACGGTCAGGACCTTCAGCCCCCCGGAGTATTACCCCGTGGAGAACTCTAACGCCAGGCCGCACGAAGTTCTGGAAAAAGCTTCCCCTCCCCAGCCGCCGCCTCCGCCACCACCTTCAGCTCCACAAGTGGGCGTTCCAAAGAAGACTGGCTCACCAGAGATCAAACTCAAAATAACCAAAACTATCCAGAACGGCAGGGAATTGTTTGAGTCCTCCCTGTGTGGGGACCTGTTGAATGAAGTCCAAGCGCGGGAGTACGCTAAGGCAAAACATGAAGGGAGGAAGGAGAAAAGGAAAAAAAGTAGCAAGCATGACTCTTCCCGATCGGAAGAGCGCAAGTCACACAAAATTCCAAAATTAGAACCAGAGGAGCAAAATGTAAGTGGAATGGTAATTTCAGCCATCTGTACACCTGGTATTGTTGATGAAGAGCGTGTCCAGCAGGGTCTGTCCTTGTTCTGGCTGTGTGCACACTGAGTCACCAGGCTTTAGTTACTCATCAGAGCCTCAGGATGAGGTTGCCAGGAGCTGTGTCTGTAGGTAACACAATGTTGGGTTAAAGGCTCATATGAAAAACAAATTTTAGGAAAAGCTATATATTGTTTTTTTTAATATTGTTTAGTGTTATAGCGTGTTTAGAGTTTGCTACACTCTGGCTAGTGTTGAAGATGGAACTTCTGGACAAAAGCTTACGCGTTCCTAAAATTGTCTCTCAAGAGAGTGCTAGATTGTTGAGTGGAAAGTCAGGTTACTTGGGGTATTCAGCAGTGAAGCATTAATTAATCTTGTACCATATTGTCCATATCCAGAGGATGTACATCAGGTGGTGTTAACTGAGATTCCGGGCAGCAAAGACCCAGATTACGTTGGTGCCCTCTCATTCTTTTTCTTTCAGTTTCATAAGCCACTCCAGTACTTCTGTTTCCTTTTCTCGTGCTTGTTCCCCCCACCTCTGTGGTGCTGGTTTCTGCCTCTCCCAGTTTGAGGGAATGGGTGGCAGAGAGGCTGGTAAGTGCCAGGAATGGGGAAGTTGCCATATCTGACCAGGACAGAAATTGCCCAGTGCAGGCTGGGCTGTTACAGAATGTAGCTGAGTTTGTTGTAAGGTCTGTGAAAGCCCTTGGTGCTTGCTGCTTTCAGGGAGGAGATCCTGTCCTGCAGGGATCAGCCCTGATCCCATAGAGTCGGTTCTGTGCTCCATGGAGGTGCTGTTGGAGCCCCTGTGAGGTGGCTGTGGGAGCTGCTGTGTCCTGCTGGCACTCCCTGAGCAGCATCTCTCTTGTGTTGTTTTCTGGCCAGACTCCATCACCCCCACATCAGGCTGTCAGTTTGTTTCTCCTCTTACCAATGACTCTTGTTCTACTCCTGGAGCTTCAGCTGTGCCTGTCCCTCTGGCTCTGTTACCTGCTTACCACGGGAATGGAATCTTCTGTCTCTCACAGACTGAACTAAAACCTTGCATCTTGAATTCCAAGTTGCTAATCGTGTGTGTCATCCAGAGTTCACCAGAAATCTTGGTCTTGCTATTGTCCTCCTTGTTGTTCCATTTCCCTTTCTAAAGGTGGTGTTGCAATAAATGTTTCATGTTACCCAGCCCTGTTTCAGACATGGCCTGCTCTGACAGGAACAGGATTTTGTGCTGGTGGTTTTCGGTATGAGTTTGCCAGAGCAGTCCCGGGTCCATTGTCCCATCATTTTGCTTTCCACTGCACAATTTCATCTTCATTTACATGTTTGTCATCTTCAGTGTTAGTGGTGTGCTACTTGTGACTCGGGATCATCTTCATAGGAACAAACAACTTTTGCCACAACGATGGTTGTTTTGTAGTTTTACACTCATTGAGGCTGTGGCAAGTCAGATGATCACCTGTTCCTTATTCTGTAAGGAACTCTGTGATCTCAGTGGAAATCCACTGACTGTGAGGGGATGCCCATACTGGAGAGGCTGATTTAAAATGGAAGTGTTGTGAAAACACTGGTGAATGTTTTAAGAAGCAGCCTCTCTGGCAGAGGAGAGGCTTCACTAACTCGCTGCAGTGAAAGAAAGGCAGGAATCAGTGCTGTGCTTCCTGCTGTACAGGGAGGAAGAATTTCTGCCCAGCAAAGAGCAGTGTGATCAGTCTTAAATGGTGGTTGTGTACAGACAGTTCCACATGAGACACTGGGCTGTGCCACCCCTGACCTGAGTCCCTTTCCTTGTTTCCCTGGTTCTCTGGAGCACCCAGCATGGACTGATATGGGGTCTGTGCTCGGAGTGGCCTGGGAGTAGCAGGGATTGTCAGCATTGTTAGTTCCTCACTGCTTGTGTCTAGCTACTCCTTTTGCTGCTCTTTGAGTCCTTTGACTTGTGACTTCTCTGCTGCAGGAAAAGCAAATGTGTGGCATCTGTCTCCTGAGATAGTTCCCAGCCCACCCTTATGTCAGCTCCTGTCCCCTCACACCCTCTGGCACGGCCACCCCACGTCTGTGTCAGCTTCTGGTCAGGGCTGATTCTGCTCTGTGTTGTGGACTTTTGATCCTCCAAATATATTTGTCAACTCTATGCAATTTAACATCGATTTTACAATTATCATGTTGTATATTTAGCATAATTTATGTAATGCAGTTCTTGCAAATAACTGGTGTACAGTGAGACTCGCCACATCACGATGGATATCCTCACATGGGGTTCTCTGGTTTTTGGAAATTGTGTGTATTTTAGGTGGAAAGTTGTTTGGATTTGCTGTTTCTGAATCTATGTTCTTCTGTCACCTGTTACAGGAGAACATAGTTATATTCAGGTGTGATAGTAATGTAAATAGTGTAGAGGAAACCAGGTGTTTCTTCACTGTGATGTTACTATGTTAATTGGGTACAAGGAATAGTCATATTCATGTTTTCTGGGTTCCTGATTCCCTTTCTCTCTGTGAATTATTTTTTTCTGCCTGGTTTCACTATTATCTCCTGTTGTTTTACTGTCCCCTTACCTTGTTTGTGTTTGTTTTCCTTTCTTCTCTTCATTGTTACCCATTTCTTAGAGACCAAACGAGAGGCTTAGCACACTCTCTGAGAGACCAAGAGAAGATGCAGTGCTGGAGGAAGCCCCGGTTAGTACATGCACCAATTAACACTTTTGGAAGTTTGAGAATGTCACTATTTTTGGGCTGTTTCTTCCATGGATTCTTTAATTTATCTGATAAATCAGTTGTCATTTCTTTTAAAAGCTTATTACTCTCATTACTGCATCAATGCATCTCTTATTGTTCTGGATTTATTGCTTTATTTTATCCTAAAAACAGTATTTCCAATCAATTTAGGAAGCAGAATTATTTTTGGGGGGGTGGCAGTTGCTCTTTTGTGTCTCAGTTTGTCGGTGATATTGTTATGTAAATCCCAGCTGTGTGCAGCTCCTCTCTTTCATGTTTCTAAGAAATGTTTTTCTCATCTTGGATTATCAAACCTCAGGGATGTCTGAGAGAACAACAACAACAAGTCCCTGTGGATGGTGTGTGCATCTCCAAGTGCTCTAAGTCCTCTCCTGTGGCTTTAATCTGGTGTTTCCTTTGCAGGTCCAGCAACTCGTGCCGTCCCTTCCAACGCAGGTCACCCACGACGTCAAGTTCCAGGTTGGGGATCTGGTTTGGTCCAAGGTGGGGACGTACCCGTGGTGGCCTTGCATGGTGTCCTGTGATCCACAGCTCGACGTTCATACCAAAATTAATACAAGAGGTAAGGGAGGAAGCTCTTTGCCAAAGTGTCAGGTGTCTGTAGCTGTTCCTTTATTAAAAATACCTTCATTCTAAACTGCCTTTGCGGGGTGAATTCTGCTGTGTGCATGCTGAACAGGACAGTCCTGACATGCACAGAGCTAGTACCTGGTGTGTGACCTGTGCAGGTGGCACTGTGGGAATGGGCTTGTACCCAGGTGTTTCTGCTTTTCTCAAGTCAGTGTGAGAGTGTTCAGTGTGTGCAGGGTGTCCTGAGCTTCCATCTTGTTCTGGATCTGCTCTGTTGTATTTGTGTACTTGGGCCAGGTACCTCCACTTGCAGGAATGAGGCGCTGGGGAGGAGGAAAGCACGAGCTGAACAGGCAGAGCAGTGTTGATACAAGTGCTGAGTGGTGTTTGCCCTTTCAGGTGCCCGGGAATACCACGTGCAGTTCTTCAGCAACCAGCCGGAGCGCGCCTGGGTGCACGAGAAGCGCGTCCGGGAGTACCAAGGGCACAAACAGTACGAGCAGTTACTGGCTGAGGCAGCCAAGCAAGCCAGCAACCACTCTGAGAAACAGAAGGTACAGGGGGCACTGGGAGGTCGTCTCTGTAAGGGAGATGCTCCGGGGCAGGTGTGGAACTCTTCGGTGCAATCTCGCTGGCAGGGAATTCAGTGTCCACATTCAGTGTCAAAAATACCCTGTAAATGGAGAGCAGACTGCAGTCTGCTGCCTGAGAGATGCAGAGACCCTCAGGATTGTGTTTAAGTGTTGCAGGGGCAAAATCTTCAGTTGTAACCAACTGCTTGTCTCGTCCCTTAAGATTCGCAAGCCCCGGCCGCAGAGGGAGCGAGCGCAGTGGGACATCGGCATTGCCCACGCCGAGAAGGCGCTGAAAATGACCCGGGAAGAGAGGATAGAACAGTACACCTTCATTTACATAGACCAAGAGCCGGAGGAGGCTTTGTCCAAAGCCAGAAAGACTGCAGCTTCCAAAGCGGAGGCCAAGAAGAGCCGGCGGCCGAAGCCGGCGCCGGGCGCGCAGCCGGAGCCCGGGGCAGGGTGCTCGCCGCCCCAGGCCGAGGCGCGCAGGCAGGGCCCGCGCAGGCAGCCCAGCGGCGACGAGGAGGAGGCGCCGCCCGTGAAAATCGCCTGGAAAACAGCTGCGGCTAGGAAGTCCCTACCAGCTTCCATAACCATGCACAACCTGGATCTGCAAAAGTGTAACATGTCTCCGGTTGTTAAAATTGAACAGGTTTTTGCCCTTCAGAATGCTGCTGGGGATGGAAAGCTCATCGATCAATTTGTTTATTCCACCAAGGTACGTGCTTGGTGCAGTGACCCCTCTTTTGCTCCTGACTTATCCCGAGCCTGCCTTACTGGGGAGCTCACACTGTGTCCACCAAACTTTCACCATCCACGTTCCTTTCGCTGGAGAGATTAACAGACAGATGTGACAATAGAATCTTTCAGTGCACTGAACCCCACTTTCAGTGCAGCTCTGGCAGTAACTGTTTTGCTGGTGGCAGAGCGGCTCCCTACAGATGGCCATATTTTTGTTTGTAACACATTGAAAACATTAAAGCTGTTTAATTTCAGCTTCCTAGTTGAAATAATCCAAAAATTCTTGATAAAATCAGTAGCTTTGTGGAAAACAGATGACAAAACTGTTAATAATGTACTAGAAAGTTTTAACTACATTTTGTGTAACAGACTTTTAAATTGAGTTCTGCCTCTGAGCTTCCTTCAGGTGCACTGCAGCTTCCCACAGTCAGTGTAAGGAAAAGGCTTAGGACTATTTCTCTGCCTCCTTCTTCTGCCTCTCTACCTGGAGAGTGTTTATTTCATCCTAAGCCCTGTAGAGAAGGTAATGTTTAGAAAAGTCACGGGAATTATTTTTTCCTTGTGTGTAAGGGGAGGTTGAGAGGGGAGGAAAGTTCTGCAGGGAAGCAGCTCCGTAGTAGATTAATCCTGTAGTATATGTTGGGTTGGAGAGCATTGATTGTTTCTGTTCTGAGATTCAGGGGCAGGTCTCTTACCTAGTAGCATCACACCTTTATATCAGGGGAAGACAACCTTTTCCTCTTTTCTTTTCAAGGGAGTTGGTAACAAAACAGAAATAAGCATCAAAGGACAAGAGAAACTGAATTCTTCATCAGCCCAGAGAAGTGAAAAAGCAGTGGTGCAAAACGCCTCCTCTCCTGAGACCACTTCTGGGGCAGCAGGTAGGGAAAATGCAGTCCTGGTCTGAACCTGAGCCCTCAGCATGAAAATTCAAATATCAAACCCAGCATTTTCTCATTACTTAAAAATTATCAACATATTTCTGTTTATATATTAATTGTAATGTCACACGTGGTGAGCCAACGTACACAGCATGGCTGTGGGGTGGGGTTGGTGGCTTGGCCTCTGAACTTTGTGTCTGCAGCTTACAGCCTGAGTCAACAAGCTTGAGGGGTGATGTCCTGCACAGAGCAATGGCAAGTTGCTTTAGAAGACAGCCCAGTGGATGTGTGTAAGCTGGGTATTGCCATGGCTTTTGGCCCCAAATGTAAAAATACAGGAGCTGTCGTGAAAGCAAAAGAGTCAGGAAGTGGCACATTTCAGTAGGGAATGTCTGATTCAGGATGGAGACTCCCTTGGCTTTGTTGTTGAGTTTTTGCATGACCTGTTAAAGAGCAGCGATTTTTTAAAAACTGCTTCAGCTAAGTCCATCGACCAAATGAGGTAGTGCTTGCCTTCTGGAGCCATCTCAGGGGGTACTTGATAAAGCAGTGAGCTTTGAAATACCAGGTCTGATGGAGAAGAACCACTGAAGCAAACAGTGGAACTTGGGCCTGAAATGGGAACACCTTGAATGAGCTATTTGAATCTCATAATGTTGCTGGGTGTCACTTCTGCTTTAGCTATACACCTGTTTGATTATTTCTCCCTTTCCAAACATGAAATAAATGAGAACCAGAGTCAGAAAGCTCAGTGGTCAGCATCCATGAGTCCTCTGCAAACACACTTCAGGTTCTGTCTGTGATAGTTTTAGGCAGGGTTATTTGACAGGCTGGTTTGTGGAGTGTTTGGGACTGCAGCACACAGGCCAGGTACTCTGGATTTCCTGTGTGAGTGGGGATTCCCCTGCTGTTGACAGTGGTGGTTCTTTCCAGCTGTGGTTGCTGTGGCTACTTGAATTGCCTTGCAGCAGGAGACGCCATTGCTGTTCTGCTTCTCTCACCTGGGATCTAAAGGCTTCAGCTCCCCTGTGGCTCCTCAGGTGTAGGGGGTGAGAATTCTGAGCCTCTCTTTTTTCATTTCCTTAGGCTTTTTGGATACGTAACACTCCACGTGCTAACACCCTGTAAGTGCCTGAGCTTACCTGCAGTGCACACTCCAGTCACTCTCAAAGCCATTTCCAAAGTCCAGTTATTGGTCCCCTCTTGTGGAACATAACTGCCAAGTCCTTTTTTCAAATGTAAGGTCAGCGAAACTTCAGAATCCCTTTACGGTAAAGTATTTCCCAGATTGACTCTGAGAGTCCTCATTGATAAACTGCAGTTAGATACACAGAATTCAATAAAGCTGGAGAGATAATTCCCTTACGTGAAATCTGCTATTGCAAGAGCAGCCTTGAGAATCCCTGGTGCCTCTGTCGTGCAGACGCTGAACTAGGATTTATCTCCAGCAAGGTGGGGAGGGCTGGTCCAACATCTGTCCGGAAACTCTGGATGAAAATATACCTGAAGATTGGATGGGAGCATTATGAAGGTGATGACTGGATCCTTGGAGAGCAGGAAGAGGAGAAAGTGCCCATTGCAGTGGTCCATGTTGCTGTCAGCCAACATTAGACACTCTGGTTCTGGAATTCTCTGATCCAGGATCTTATAAGATCTTGATCTTATCTCCTTGGCTTTGGCAGGGCAGCAAAGGGAGAAAGTCCATTCTTGGTTATAGTAACTGTTGGTCACACCTGCTCAAATTTACCTGAAGCTGCTTCAGGGGATTTTGCTCACACAGCAGGGTGACAAAAAGATGCTCCCCAGCTCTGATGTGGAGACCTCCTGCAGCTGTGGGACTTCCTCAAGGGATGGGGCCTATTGGAACCAGAAGTTACACGTGGACAGACATGATGGATGTTGACCTCAGTCATTAATTTCCAGATTATTAGTAACTAATTGCTATTATTCATTAATTAATATGCTGCAAAAGTTTTTTTTCCCTTGAAGAAAGACAGTTTTTCCCCTCCAAAATCCAATTAATGTAACATGATAACTTTTCCAGCTGGATACTTTAGTTACTGAGACATTCCCAAGCCTTGCAGCCATGGGAAAAATGTTCATGCAATGGATCAAGAGGAGTTTTCATTTTTTCTCTGAAGTCCTTTTACAAGGTTGTCTTTCAGTCTGGTTCAAGCCCATTTGTGTCTCTAGATACTTGATCTTCCGACAAGACCAGGCAGGTTTACAGCTCCTAACAGTGCATCCCTCTGGCACAGTCAGCTCCCAAGAGTTTGCTGTTTTGCTTGGAAGAAAACAAAGTATTTCACAGTTGTGTCTTCTTTAGGTGAAACCTCCCAGACTGAAAACCCAGAATAATGCTTCCCAGCAGCTCATTGTAAATCCTCAGGTGCCAGTTTTCTGTCAGCTCCAAGTGTGTGCTTGTTCTAACAGCTGCCCATGGTGTTGAGTGTTGTATCCATAGTTCTCAACGTGCCTGTTTGGGAGGTGCTGGAGCACAGAAAGGTCTTTTGATTTTGCCAGCCTTAGTTGCCAAAAACCCAGTAACTCCTTCTTCATCTGTTGAAACGTCACAATAACCTTCATTAATCTGAGTTTGTTTTCGATGGTAATACTTTAAAAACTTGTTTTTCACATTCATGAATGACGGTAACACATCATGGTTGATGCTTCTGTTTGTGGTGAGTTTTTCTTCACCTCGAAACCTTCAGGTGAGCATTGAGGTCTGGTGTGGCTGCAGGTGGTCCAGGGTGGGGTTGGCTGTAGTTATGTGACAGGCCATCGCCCCACAGAGGGAGGCACAGATCTGGCATTTTGGGGAAAATCCTGAAGCTGTGCTTTGCGTCTGAAATTTTTAGTTTGTTTTTGTTCAAGGAGTTGGTTGTGGCTACCTTCCCAAAACACCAAAGATGGACTGTTTGGTTCAAAATTATCCAAGTGAAGACTGTGCCTGAAAGGTGTGTTATGGATTGTGGAAAACTGTTTGCCCTAAGCCGAATTCCAGCCTTTTGTTCCACTCTGTTACTCATGTCTGTTTTCTGAAGCTGATCTGTCTCTGGAATCAGAATATGTGTCCGCAGCCACAGCACCAGCTGGTCAATAGCTTGGAACTGAATTTAAAAATAAAACATTCAAAAGAGGACAAAGTCTTGGTTTCGTTCCTTTAACTCTTGGTTTGGTTTGCACATCTTGGTGTACCTCAGAAATACAAGGAATCGTATAATGGAAACCTTTTTCCTTCTTCAGGTTCTGTAGAAAAGAAGCAACAGAGAAGATCGATTCGAACCCGCTCCGAGTCTGAGAAATCCACCGAAGTTGTGCCAAAGAAGAAGATCAAAAAGGAGCAGGTTGGCTTCCTCCATGTAGAGAGTTAAAATATATCGTATTCATAAATGTTGTGGCTTATATTGGTGCCTTTTTATTTTTCTCCATTTTTCCCCATCGGGTTTCGGTTTGGACTATCCTCCATGAAATCCCCCTGTCAATGCCATTGCTGTGACTCTGCTACTGGCATCTTCTCAGTATCAGTCAGGCTATGGAAGTGGGAACGCAGTGATGGATGACTCCTAATGAACCTGCCATGTTTCCTTTGAGATTTCTGTTCTGAGCAAAATGGGTTTGTTTCAGTGATTTCTCTTGGATGGAATTACCACCAGGGTCCTTCCTTTGGTTCTTGATTTAGCTGCTGGTTTGTGTTGAGGTTTTGTTTTTCAAATGAAGTTAGAGTGATTAATTTGACCACTTCTGAAAATGGACTTCAAGAATGATTTCACCTTAAGACGAATAGTCAGACTTTCATGTTGGCAGACATCAGCAAAACAGTTCTGGGATATACCATTTCTTCCTGAAATAGTTCTGACGTGTACAGGGCATTCCTTTAATCTGGATGTCAGATAGACAAATGTTGTTGCTTTAAAAAAAAAATTAATGATAAAAGATTTCTGCGTGGAAATGAGTAGGAGAGTGCAGTGGATGGACAGAAATATTAAAACCTGCATACACTTTTAACAAGTTTGTCAAAGTTGTTGGTTCTTCTCCTTGCACGGTTGATTTTTCCCTCTTCAAGGGCCTCTGTCTGAAAGCTGAGAATTTTATATAAATGTTTCATAGTTTAGCTTTTCCCAGTGAGAATTTTTAAAGAGGCACAGTCAGGATGAAGATTTATATGGGAAGGGGAAAAAATATTTTTATCTCTTTAATTTATTCTTTGCCCTTTGTGCTTTGTTTTGCACTTCCTTCACTTCAGAGACTGAAAGTGAACTCAGTTGCTTTTTTGGGTTTTTTTCCTTATTTTCCCTTTGATGCTGCAGCATTTCTGCACTGCTGTGCAGCAGAGGAGTGCTCCAGCTCGAGGCAGTTTCTTGGTGAAACTTTAAAGCAATTTAAGTGTTGGGTGTGTGACACCTGATGTGGTCCGTGGAGCCTCTTGGCACGAGCTGTTGCAGCCTCCCCCTTTCAAAAGAGTTGTTTTATGTTTGTAAAGGTTTCTTAATCTAACAAAGGTATAAGAACCAACAAGATGAACTTCATGGATGCCAGGTAGCTTCATGTGCTTCTCTTACCTGGCTGGCTCAGTCTGTGGACATTAATTAAAGTGCTTTTCTCAGGAGAAGTATCTGACTAAAGTGAAACCCAGGGGCACTGTAATGCACAAAACCTTGAATGTATTAAGTTAAATTTTAAAAAAGAAAACTTACTAGCTTCTTACAATTATGCAACAATATTTGTTACCCAAAGTCAAGTTTTCTTGATTCCCCAGTTAGTCTGCAACAACTTGGTATAAAATTATAACTGGAACGAGTACAATTAATGGGAAAAACAAAATGTTGATGCTACTGTTACAGTGACTAGTGGAGAAATAAAAGTGATTGTTTAGATTTTATATTTGTATTACAAAATGTATCCTATACAAATCCTTCTACTGTATGTTTTTACCTATTGTACAACAAAATAAAATATTTTTTAAAAAAATTATAGAATAATCCTTAAATATTTACTAAATGTGTTTCTCCATGCATATGTAACCACATTGCAAAGAAGTAACTTGTAATTCTTAACCTTGAAAACAGGATTTTAGGCAACAGCTTTCTTCTGTAAATATTATCCAGTCACCAAATTCCCACGTCTTCCATGTATGTTGGCAGAACAGTTCCTAAACTTCTCCGTAGGGTCAAGGACTGGAAGTGCTTTTGCAAGCTTGTGAGCTTGTGCATTTGTGTGCTGAAGCGCCCTGGAGTCCCAGCTGTGTAGAGCCCTGCAGGGCGGCCCCGGGCGGGCCGTGCAGAGCTCTAGACGGGAGGAAGGGCTGCAGGAGCTCCGGGAGCGCTGCTGGCTTGTGTCCCAGTGCCGCCCTGCCAGGGGAACTGTGCTCACACAGCTGTGGGGCTTGTGCAGCACCAGGGGGGCTGCCCAAAGGCCCCCGCTGCTGCCTGCTGGACACGGATACAGCGCTCCTGTCGCCTTCATGCCCCCAGGGGCAGAGGAAGGACCTGGCTGGTGACCCCCGGCTGCCGCGGCTGCGGGCACCGGCGTAGGCAGGAGTGGATCCGGTGGGGCGCGGAGGCTCGGGCTGAGGAGGGGATGGCAGCTCCCACCTGAGTTATAACCCCTTGAACTGACCTGTTTGCTTTTTGGTACTAGGGAGAAACTTTCCTCTGGTGTTAACTGTGGATTTTCCTTTCAAACAGGTTGAAACTGTCCCGCTGGCAGCAGTGAAGACGGGGTTGCAGAAAGGTGAGTGACAGGTGAAAATGAACTCGACTGAACTTGGTGGCTCATGGCCCTTGGGCACCAGCTTTGTTCCGTGTGAGCCACACGTGGAATGTTGGTGCTCTGTAGGGCCGAGCTCGACTTCTCTGGGGACGGGCTGTGTTTGGGGTTCTGGTCCTTGTGCATTGCTGGGGGAAGGACAGTGTCTGTTCATGTGCTGTAAGCCCCTAAGTCCTTCTGGGTACTTCTTAAAGTGTGTTCTTAACGAAAGTTAAAGATGGATGACGAAGAGGAAATCTCCTAAGCATTTTTCCTCCCTTATAGACAATTTTTTGTCTTCCTCCACTGTGTCACCGTGTTAAAAAGTTTGTCAAAAGCTCTGCCTATGCTGGTTTTCAGTTAATTTTCAGGGAGAGCTTAACTAGTAACAAAATTGTAAACTGAAAATTAAGGCAGATAATGTTATCCAAGTTCTCATCTTTCTTTCCTTTATTAAGTTTAAGCAAAAGTCCAGAACATATATTAAACTAATTTTAGTGTGTTGTGTTAAGGTGCCAGTGAGATTTCAGACTCCTGTAAACCCTTAAAGAAGAGAAGTCGTGCCTCCACAGACATGGAACTGACCAGCTCAGCCTACAGGGACACGTCTGACTCTGATTCCAGAGGACTCAATGATTTACAGGTAAAGGTGTCTTGGGTCTCACAGGGACCTGATCAAGCTGTCACTGTACAAGGGGCTTTTCAGTCGTTTATTGCTAGATATGTGAGCACTGTTTTCTACCAACTTTTAGTGTTTTATTGTCTGAGAACATCAAGCCTAGTCTGTTTCCTTCTAATCCCCTCCATTGGTTGGTAATGAAAATACAGTGTTTACTTAGAAATTTTCCTGTTACTTTGTCTGGCAAAGCATTGGTTTAGATCATGGTTTGCTCTGTGGAAGGTTTGAAATTCTTAGGAATTGGGAGATGCTGCTGTATCTGGTGTAACTTCAAGGAGTGTCTGGAAAAGTAAGAGAGCTCTTTATGGTGTTTGGCTTGTACAGGTGAAATCTATCAAGAAGGCAGCACTTGTGTCATCCCAGTGAAGTGCAGCACATTTCTTTTGTGTCTCTTGACCTACCAAATGGTCTTTTGAGCGATAGAAATATTTTTCCCCGTGTGGTTGTCCCTTGGACTCTGGTTTGAGTGCCGTGGGTTTTCCTCTTTGTAGGGCAGTTTTGGGAAGCGTTCAGACAGCCCCTCAGCCACTGCTGACGCCGATGCCTCAGATGTGCAGTCGGTGGACTCCAGCTTATCCAGGAGAGGAACTGGAACAAGTAAAAAAGACACTGTTTGTCAGGTAACTGCTGATACTGGGAAGTGATGGATACTAAATATGTATCCTCTGTTTCTGTTAGTTCTCTTAATTTGACCTCTCAGATAAAATATCCGAGTTTTTAGGAGTTTTTATGCTCTGGAAGTGATTCATATTAAAGGATTCCGAAGCCCTTCTTCAGGCCAGAAAGCTCAGCAGCTGGAAGGTGGTGTCTAATCCATACCTGCCAGCATCAGTAGAAAAAGTAGATGCCGTTTTCTGCTCCATTTGAAGATTTCAGATGGTTGGTCAGGGTAGGACAGAGTGAGAATTTTTCAGTATTTTGAAAAAAAATCCCGGGGTCTTCTGTCCAGTTCCCTGGTTAGCAGTGAGGAGGGAAGGACCTGAAGAGCAAGAGCAGCTTGTTGCCTGAGAAATGGAGAAGTGCAGGTGTATCCTGTGGTGCCTCTCCTCTCTGTCCTGGCTCTCACTGTTAGCCCAGGGCAAGGTGCAGGGAGTGCTGGGATTGTCCTTGGCCTGAGACTTGCCAGTTAGTTCTCCTGCCTTACCCCAATTCTGAAGCATTTCTGGGCAGTTCCTGTTGTTAGCACCTGGCAGTGACTGGCACGTCAGAGTACCCTGATCCCTGCTGAGCTCTCTGCCTGTTGCAGATCTGTGAGAGCTCTGGCGAGTCGCTGCTGGCCTGCGAGGGCGAGTGCTGCAGCATGTTCCACCTGGAGTGTCTCGGCCTGAAGGCCATGCCTGAGGAAAAGTTCATCTGCACCGAGTGTAAGAACGGTGAGTATGTTCCTGTGCCTGGAAAACTGTGAGGGATTTCCCCCTTTGCTCAGGAGGCACATTCTGGTCAGAGCAAACCAAGATGTTGCTTTCTGAGAGTTTGTGAGTAAGTGTGGGTTGATCTGCTGCTTTTTTAACCTATGAGACTGGATTCTCATTTTCCTCGTAAGAAACAAGAGTGATGAACTGCTTAGGGTTTTACTTGGAATGAGAGATTTTTATGTGAGCAGCTGCTCCAGGGTTACTGTGGATCACAGTAACCACCCAGCCTGTTGGACAGGAAGGATCCTGTATTGCTCACAGTCTGTTGGCTTCAGAATTTGTTTGGACAATATTTGTACGTCAGAGTTGGGTTTTACAGTCGGTATTCCTTATTCCTTCTCTTCCAAGGAGAGCACACGTGCTTTTCCTGCAAGCTCCCTGGCAAGGACGTGAAGCGCTGCTCTGTCAGCACCTGCGGGAAGTTCTACCACGAGGCCTGTGTGCGCAAGTTTGCCACAGCCCTGTTCGAGTCCCGCGGCTTCCGCTGCCCGCAGCACTGCTGCACTGCCTGCTCCATGGACAAGGACATGCACAAGGCCAGCAAAGGTGAGGGCAGCTGCTCTGAGCAGGAGGAGGCTCAGCTGCATCTTCACGGTAGCGCTTCATCCAGTTCCACTCTCGAAAGGACCGAGGGTTTCCTCCTCACTGAAGTCATCAACTGAAATCGCTGGTGGGTGGGAAGCAGCTGGCAGCCTGACGCTGTGGGGTGTACCCGGATCCACACACTTGGTCAGCTCTTGCTGCTGGGTTTAATGGAAGACAAGGGCTCATAATACGAGGCCAAGGAATGTTGATTTTTAAAGGACGGTTTGTAGTGGCCTTGTGAACAATTATTTTTCAAGGGAAAAGATCCTTTTAGAAACGAACCAAAATGTTTAAACCAAGTAGACTCTAGAATAATGGAAGATTTTCTTAACAATTTTAAAGTGAAAGTTAAGGGATAGTATTTGTGAACCTTTCTTTAGAAAAAAGACATAGCTGTTTCTTTTTTTTACTCAGTACTGCCATTGGAGTAGACCCATCCTTGCCTTTTCCTGTGGGGAATTCTGCCCTGTCCTGACCTGGGCATTGGTTGTCCTCAGTGGTGTCTCCCAGCGTGGAGGGTGCAGTGCCTGGGTGACGTGTGCCTTTGCTGTGTTTTGTTGAGCAGGTCGCATGGCGAGATGTCTGCGGTGCCCCGTTGCCTATCACTCTGGAGACGGCTGCATCGCTGCAGGAAGCTTGTTTGTGTCATCCCACATCCTCATCTGTAGTAACCATTCCAAAAGGACTCACTCCTCATCAGCTGTAAATGTAGGCTTTTGTTTCGTTTGTGCAAGAGGTGAGACACTTGGTTTTTCTGTTTTATAGTTCTGTTGTCATTTGTGCAGTTTAGTGATAAAAATAGTGTTTCATGAGGAACTCCTCCCTTAGAGCTTGCTGGGGCTAAATGCTGCCTGGGATTTTTTAATCTAATTTAATTTTATTTTATTTTGGTCAGCAGTTCTCATGAGATTCCACTCGCTGTGTTGGTCTATAACATTTGATAGCCAGAAGCAGCAATAGGCACTCAGGCCAACTTGTTCTTCCAGTAGGGAAAAACAGATCCCAATCCCCCCATTCCAGCCTTTTCATGCTGAGAATGGCTGCTGTGTTGTTAATCACTATATTAAGCAGAAGGGGATTCTTCCACTGCCACAAACTTAAAACTGTGTAAGTTTTAAGGCTAAAAGGTGGGATTTACTCATGAACAAGAAAAACTCACTCTATAACTGCCATCACATTTGAGAACTTGGAAAGAAAACCTTCAGCAGTACTGTATGAGCAGGTTTCATGTTGGACTTTTCCATGTGTCAAAGTTTGTTTGGTTTTTTTTCTTTTGAACTTTTTTCCCCGCTTGTTACTTTTATGGTTCTTCAGTCACCAGGGTTCTGCCAGAGAGCAGCTTAAAAAAATGTCAGCGCAGCAGTTGCTTTGGTCTCAAGATTCAAAAGTACCATTATTCTTAGGCATTGGAATAATATTAATATGTACCTTCTACAGAATTCCAGCAGTTTATATTGGATGTGTTCTCTGCAGCAGTTTTGAGAGTCACTAATAGGAAAATGAAAGTGAGCTGGATCCTGAAGTTACTTGTTTTCATTTGTGGTCGTTCAGGTGGAAGTTTACTTTGGCTTGACTTTGCAAGAGCAGAGTAATAATTACACATCTCAGAACGACAAGAAATGCAGAAGGATTTTTTCATGCCTTTTTTTTTTCCTTCCACTTTACATTTGTTTAGTAATTCTCTTTATACCTGAATCTGGCTCTGGCTCCATCAGAGATGAAACTGCTCAAGTCTGTATTTTCTCCTGGCAATCTAAATAACTTCTTGAGCCCTGACAGATGGAATTCCCTTTCCTGTGTATTCCCCAGATGTCAATTAGAACTTGAACAGTTACAAACCATTGCCACTGCCTGAATCCTCTGTGTCTTAGAGCAACTCTGTGCTTGTTCATCCAGAGCATTCTTGTGGGGCTTGTGTCCACCAGGCCTGGCTGGAATCAGGAGCCAGAGTGCTGAGGACAGTACCTGGGGCAGGAGCACTGAGACACCTGCTCAGAGAGAAGTGGAGAACTGAACACTTTAGAAATCCTTGGGCTTCTTTGTGAGAATGGTGATTTAATTAATATTAGTTGCTATCAGAAGCAGGCACTTTGTATTTAGATGCAGTTACTGTAGTGAGAATTGTAGATGAGAAACAATCTATAAAATATACAAGCTTGCTTACAGTGAGGTACTTGAAATAGAAGATATTGAAAGACTTCTTATTCACCACCCTGCAATATCCTCCAATCAGCCTTACAGTTCACCTCGTTGCATGTGTAGGTTCCCTATTTTTAGGAATCTTCCCAATGATGCATGTCCAGATGGGCTGACCCCAGTCTTCTTAGAGCAGTGTTTTAGGCACCGTCCAAGAGCTTCTCTCTTGGACTCAGCTGTGTGTCCCTCAGGAGGAGAACTAGGGGTTCTCTTGGTAGCTCATCTTCCCTGTTTCTTTGGGGCTCAGTTGCTCTGCTCTTCCCATGAGTTATTGGCCAAGTGCTTCTGCTCCACAGCTCTGGGCTCTCAGCTGGGCTGCCTGGCTCTTTGGAGTAACAAGGAAAAGCTCTTCTTGCTGCAGGACAGAGAATTGCAAAGGCCTGGAGTGGAGTTTTGTAGGGAACTGAGTGCTGGACTGTTCTGGAGCAGCCCTGGGAGGGCTGGGTGGGGGAGCTTCACCCCCACAGCCTGGGGCAGGAGCTCCATCTGTGCTTCCCCCTTGCAGAACACTGACCTCCTCCTTGCTTGCCAGCACAGTTACAGAGGCAAAACTCTTCCATAGGCAAGATCTCAGGGATAGATTTGTAGGGAGTGGGATGGTGAGTTCTCATTCCCGGTGTCTGTTCCATCTGTAGCTCCAGCTCAGAGCACAACCCTCCTGCAGCGACCATCACCCCAGGTCTGCAGAGCAGCTTCCTTTTGCCCTGTGGGAAGGAGAGAGGATCCCCAGATTCAAACTTTGTTACTTTTCTTGTGCTTGTCTATAAATGCACAAATGAAAGGTAAAAAAACAAGTGAAATTCCACTTAGAAGCAGCTTATTTCATAGCAAGATTTTCCAGTCAAGTTTGAGTCTCTCCAGCACAACCTCTTCGTTAGCACAGAAACTTTGTCAGACTTTCCTTTTTCTTCATTTTATCCTTTTTTCATTCCCACATAAAGCATTAGAGGTGTTCATTGGGTTTATTTGATTTTTCCTTCATGGAATCATGGGTAGTTTCATTGCAACTCATCTCTTTCTGTTTGTTTCGTATAGGGCTGGTAGTGCAGGACCATTCAGACCCCCTGTTCAGTTCCTATGCCTATAAGTCCCACTACCTACTGAATGAGTCAAATCGTGCTGAGTTGATGAAATTACCTATGATTCCTCCTCCTTCGTCAGCTTCCAAAAAGAAATGTGAGAAAGGTAACCAAAATAGTTTCTTTCTCTTTAATTTACTTTCGCTTTTTCTATTTTTTTCTCTCTAAATCAACGGAGAAATGTCTGCTTGTCCCCACACTGACTGCTTTCAGTGACCTTCACTCATGGTTATTGTGAGCCTGTGTTCATGTTGTTGGCAATTTTTAATTTTTTTTTTAAATTATAAAAGGGCTTAAAATAATTGCTGTCACTAAATTCTCCTTCGAAGATAGTTGGTCACTCTCTATCTGGCCTGGGCTGTTCCAGGTTCAGGGAGCTGTTTGCACAGCAATGTGAAGAGGAGGCAGATGGATCTCAATATTGTTGCAGTTCAGTATTTACCTGGATGATGTAAAACCACTTCTTAAACCGACTGGAAGCAGAGGGGGATGTGCTGCTTCGGATCTCGTGCAGGTCCTGAGAGAAGAGAGGGCGTTTGGGGCTGGCCGAGGGTGGGTGCCGTGTCCTTGTGGAGGGTGCCAGAGCAGGAAGGCAGGGAGGTTTGGCCTGTGTGTGTCCCCACTAGCCCCGGGCCTCGTGTCCTTGTGGAGGGTGCCAGAGCAGGAAGGCAGGGAGGTTTGGCCTGTGTGTGTCCCCACTAGCCCCGGGCCTCGTGTCCTTGTGGAGGGTGCCAGAGCAGGAAGGCAGGGAGGTTTGGCCTGTGTGTGTCCCCACTAGCCCCGGGCCTCGTGTCCCACCTCCATCCCCAGCCAGCAGTGCCCTGTCCCTGTCCCCTCCTGTCGGGATGGGTCCTTGGGGACCCCGCAGTGACAGGGGTCACCTCCTGCTGCTGAGGGGGGCTGAGGCTCTCCAGATCCCTCCCGGGGCAACTCCTGCTGCCTGTGTGCCATGCTCAGATGTGACGTTTCATTCCCCACAGAGACTCGGTTCCCCGGGAGCGTTCAGAGCCGGTGCCCCATTACCCAGCCCAAGTCAGGTCGCTTTGAGCCCTGTGAGATCAATGGCTTGCAGTAGTCCTGTAATTCCTGAAAACAAGAATTATTTTGAGCCCTGTGCTTAGCTTGAGCCAAATCTGCCTAATGCATCCCGAGAGCAATGTTGGGGTTTTTCTTGCTTAGCATTGACAGTTTTGTGTTTGATTTTGTTTGATTTTTGCATCTCTTGGCATTTTCTCATCTCGGATAATGTTTCAGTAATGTGTCTGTATTTCCTCTGAAATTACATTTGCAAAAAATAGTTGAAAAATTTCGTTATGGGTTTGGGAGCTCTGGAGGATCCATATGACTGCATTGTACTGGTTTGAGCAGAGGAAATACAGTGTTGATCATGCAACTGAATTGTTTAAGGAATGCTCATTGTAACATGCAATGGTCAGTTAATGCAATGATATTTTGGGAAGTCTATAGGTGGACAAGATTTTCTGATAAATGTTTGAAAGTGACTATTCACACTTCTTTTGATACTGTGATTGAAAATTGGTTTCAGTACTGTCAAGTCTCTCCCAGATTTTCCATCTGGGACACAAAATCGTGTTAGTTTTTAAATATATATACATATAAGAATGTATATATATATTTTATATACCTACATGTATAAAATATTACAGTATGTGTAATGTCTCAAGTCATCTTACATGTGCTGCTTTGCTGAGGGTGGCTTAGAGATGTGCTGTGGCTCTCCACATGTAACACATTGTCCAAAATGTGAGCCAACCAAAATAACTTTTGCCCAAATTAGTGTAAACTTCAGAAATTTATGTGAACCCCAGTGCTGAGGTTCCCTCTCTGCACCACAAATATTCATGATGGGGACAACTCATGTGTGTCTCATTTTGCTTTATGTACTGGGCTCATCCTGGTAACTTTTTGTGGAATAAACACACTTACTATGATTCTTTTCCTGTCCTTGCAGCAGAAAAGTATTGATCAACCTATAGGCTGTGGGGTCGGTGCTCGCTAATGATTGCTGGGGATTCAGTCAGAGCAATGTTGATTGAAAAGGATTCTTTAAAAATGTGGAGTTTTGTGGTTGCTTTGGCCATCACCAAAGCACTAAAAGCTGGTATCACTGTTCCCAGCTGCAGTGCTTCCCTTGGGAATGGTGCTCCTCCTGCCAACTCCCCTCGTGTTTGAGTCCTCAGGTGCTTTTTTGTCTGATGCAGTTAAGAGTCCCAGTCTAGATTAAGCACTGCACAGTCCTTTTTAACCAACATTGTTAAGTTTGACTTGATCCCTTCCTTTGCCATTTTTCTGTGGGGCAGTGGGAATCTGGAGTGGATGATTTAAAATGAATGCCAATTGCTGTGCACGGGGGGAGCAAATCCTGACTTCTACAAACCAAGCAGGGCTTCTTTGTTTCAAGGTGGAAAACTGTTGTGCTGTGAGTCCTGCCCAGCTTCCTTCCACCCCGAGTGTCTCAGCATAGAAATGCCTGAGGGATGCTGGAATTGCAATGACTGTAAAGCTGGCAAGAAGCTACGGTACAAGCAGATCGTTTGGGTCAAGCTTGGGAATTACAGGCAAGTTCACCTTTTGGGGGTTGTAATGCTTTGGATGTTTTAATGTACTCTGGAATTGCAGGAAGATAAAGCAGCTCAATCATCATGAACAAGAGTTAGAAACACAATAATTCCTCTGCTTGGGGTCAGGCATGGATGTCAGCCCTGAAATGCAATGCTCCTGCGCCTCCCGGGCAGTGATGGACTGGATTGCACACACCTTTGCTCTGCAGAGCAGGATCAGGATGTGGGAAAGCAGGGGCTGGCAGAGCCCAGCTGTCCTTGCTGGTGTTTGCTTTAGTCAGCTGCAGCAATGCAGGTGTTTACAGGTGATCCTGGAAAAACACTTTCAGGCCATGGATATTCTTAGGCTTTTCCAGAATTTGGAGTAAGAACGTTGCTTGTGTTTTGCATGGAGCTTCCCAGGCATTGCCAGCGGGAGCCTTGGCTGCTTGAGGGAGGAATTCATTTCCTTAGAAAGGAAAATGGCTCTTATTTCTCAGTCCCATTAGGGAAACTGGGAGGCTCTGGTTCAGAGAACTTACATTCTTCTTTTCTCTCCTACTCTGCAGGTGGTGGCCAGCAGAGATCTGCAATCCCAGGTCTGTCCCTCTCAACATACAGGGCCTCAAACATGATATCGGGGACTTCCCAGTATTTTTCTTTGGTTCACATGACTACTATTGGGTACACCAGGGCAGAGTTTTCCCTTATGTTGAAGGAGATAAAAGCTTTGCTGAGGGGCAAACTAGTATTAACAAGACCTTCAAGAAAGGTAAAATCAAACAAAGTTTATAGTGGTTTATGACAAAAATTCCACGTGTTTGTGTCTCCATCACCACTTAACCTGCATGGGAATATTATGTGACTAGTGTTCTGTGTTCATGTGAAATCCAAGCATTGTGTTGATCCCTTGACTGGAGATAAAAATGTGTTAAGTGCCTACTCATTGTGTGTTGTTGTGGGCCAGTTCAGTGCTTCCACACATGGGGAAATGTTATGGAAATGGATGGAAATCTTGGGCTCTGCTGCATGGGATCATTGATCAGTATCTTCGTACCTGCTGGAAGTACCTGATGATAAATTAATGCTAAATTGCAATAATTAATTTTTAGCTTGTCTTTTTGTTACTAGAGTTCTGTTCCTAGTCTTAAAAAATAATTTTTTTGAATAGAGACATGTACATGTACATATTTGATTAGCAGCAGCTGAGAGTGATTGCTTTCTATTCTGAATTCCTTGCACAGCACTTGAAGAAGCAGCAAAGCGTTTCCAGGAACTGAAAGCACAAAGAGAAAGCAAAGAGGCATTGGAAATTGAAAGGAATTCAAGGAAACCTCCGCCCTATAAACACATTAAAGTGAGTTGGCCTCTTTCTTTTTTATTTTTATTCTGTGTATGAGGAAATTGCCCTGTGCATGAGTAAGGATGCCTAGAGAAGGTGTGGCTGCCCACTCCCTGGCAGTGTTCAAGGATGGGTTGGATGGGGATCAGAGCAACCTGGTCTAGTGGAAGGTGTCCCTGCTCATGGCAGGGTTGAGACCGGATGGTCATTAAGGTCCCTTCCAACCCACAGTGTTCTGTGAGTTTAAGTTATGTACTTACACCAAGGTGTTCAACAAGGAAGCCAAGAGAAATTCACGTAAATCGTTTTGCTGTTCTTTTCACTACTCTTGTTGTGTTTTACAGTAAAACGCAGGATAAAATAATTGGGTTTTTGCCTTTTCACGTCAGTTGTTGACTCTGTGTTCCCAGTGCGTCGCCTTCATCCTCTGTTCTCCCCCCTTGCTCCCCAGTCCAACAAGGTGATCGGGAAGGTTCAGATCCAGGTGGCCGACCTGTCGGAGATCCCGCGCTGTAACTGCAAGCCGTCGGACGAGAACCCCTGCGGGCTGGAGTCGGAGTGCCTCAACAGGATGCTGCAGTACGAGTGCCACCCGCAGGTGTGCCCGGCCGGGGAGCGCTGCCAGAACCAGTGCTTCACCAAGAGGCTCTACCCCGACGCCGAGATCATCAAAACCGAGCGCCGCGGCTGGGGCCTGCGCACCAAGAGGAGCATCAAAAAGGTAGAGTGACCCAGGACAGCGCTGTGACAGCCGTCAGGGTGGGTCTGGGTGAAGGCATTGCACTCTGCACCTCCAGAGAGTGAGCTGCAGTTTAACCCCTCAGCAGCTGCCTGTCTGCTCAGGGCAATGCCCAGTGCATTGATGACCTTGTATCGAAGTGTCAGTCATGTCCCAGCTCTTCTGATTTTCCTTAGAAAACACTCTTGGCCTGGAGGGCTGCTTTTAAACATGGGGTTTAGCCCACCAATTTTATTAAATTTGGAACTTTTTAAATCTACGTTTTATGAAAACTTGTTACCGCAGATGTTCTGAGTTTATTGACTACTAAGGTCCTAATAAAAGTGAAGTATGTAGTGAAAATGCTTACTGTAGCAGTTCCTGTTTCCTCAGGAGTCCATGAATATTGTCATGTGGTCCTCTTTGAAAGAAAAGACCTGACAGCTGTCTTGTGTACTGAATGCAGGAGTAGGGCTGCCTTTTATTCTGCACGGGTGTATTGCTTGGACAGCAATTACCTGGTGCACGTATTCACATTATACCTACTGGACCATTAAAGGGTAGCACTTCTTGGGATGATTAGAGTCTTTTAATAGGAAATGCTTTTTTCTGTGCTGCTTCCCTTTATCATTCTGATTAGGCTGCATGGATTTCTTACTTTTGTTCTCCTGTCCTTTGCAGGGTGAATTTGTGAATGAATATGTTGGGGAGCTGATTGACGAGGAGGAGTGCCGGCTGCGGATCAAGCGTGCTCATGAGAACAGTGTCACCAATTTTTATATGCTAACTGTAACCAAGGTGAATATCGTGTCTTGTTTGATAGCAAATGTCACTCAGCAGCAGGAAACCTCTTTGCTTTGTAAGTAGTAAACACATCTTTGTCTTTTTCCTTGAAGGACCGAATAATTGATGCTGGCCCAAAGGGGAACTACTCTCGTTTTATGAACCATAGTTGTAACCCAAACTGTGAAACACAGAAGTGGACAGTGAATGGTGACATTAGAGTTGGACTGTTTGCTCTTTGTGACATTCCTGCAGGTAAAAAGATGGCACTCTTTGGCCAAACATTGGCATGTTTGCTTTTGTCTTGCAGTGGCCAAGTTCCTGACTTAGAATCACAATTTTTTTCTTTGAAGTTATTAATATTGAAAGTGTTTAGGAACTTTGTCATTCATTGGAATGGAGATGATACTTAAGGTTCCAGTTTTAGCAGGGGTCTCCTGGTAACAAATGCTAATGAAATGTCATTGTCACAGGCCTATCTTCCCTCAGTGTCCATCTGGGTGAATTGTTTTGCTTTAAATTTCAGGAATGGAGTTAACATTCAATTACAACCTGGATTGCCTGGGCAATGGCAGGACTGAGTGTCACTGCGGAGCAGAAAACTGCAGCGGCTTCCTGGGAGTGCGTCCCAAGGTACTGGATGAAACTGCAGCTTCTCCTCCCAAATCCAGGAATCTGTAGGGCAAAGAGGGTTTTGATTTATTTTGCTCTTTAGTCTGTCTAATACTTTCTACTCTTGGTAGTCTCCAAAGATTTTATAGAGTGCCCTGCCATGCTGTTGTGTCTGGTGGGAAGTTAGTTCAGAAACATCTGAATGAGCACTTTTGGCTCTTAGAGCTTAAAAACTATTTTGAATGGACCTCACTTAAGAAGAGCTCATGCAAATAATAACCCAAAATTTACTTGAATGCCAGGCGTTTATAAGTGACTCTGTGTTGTGACTTTCTCCTTCTTAGACAGCATTTGCAACGGCAAATGAAGAGAAGGTAAAAAATGCAAAATTAAAGCAGAAGAAGCGGAAAATAAAAACAGAACAGAAGCAGATGCATGAAGATAACTGTTTCCAGTGTGGAGATGGAGGAGAGCTGGTCATGTGTGATAAGAAGGACTGTCCCAAAGCATACCACCTCCTATGCCTTAACCTGACTCAACCACCTTTTGGTAAGAACAGCCGTGTGGCTCCTCATGCTCAACTTTCCTTCCTGCAACAGGACAGTGCTGGAGGTGAAATGCTGCATTCATGTACATAAAATACAGTTTTCACTTACATTAAATTCAGTATTGATTTGTACTAAGTGCACCAAATTGGCTTTTGCATTACCACTTGGTTTTAGCAGTACATCAGGGGACTGTTCCTAAATGGAACCAGTGGGCAGAGGTTTTTGTCATACATTTAGTGTTGTTCTTGTTCCTCTCCTTGAATCAAACTTCATTTTATTTTGATTGAAACATGAGCATCATCTTGGTGTCCTAGCACAAGCAAATGACAGTTCAAACACTGACAAAGCCAGCAGAATGTGCAAAACAAACTCTCACTTGCAAGGATATTCAGTGCTCTGATGCCCAAGGAGGTAGATCTGATTGTTTTAAGGTCTGGTTGTGCATGCAGTAATATTCTGGGCCAGGAGAGGCCTAAAAAAATGCAAAATAGAACTATGTTCAGTCGGATTCTTGTACATGAGAAGCAGAAGTAGCAGCTGATTTTTCTGAACTTTGTTTGCATTCATCTGAGCAATCCAGCATGGAGTGAGGGTTAAAGGCCAGTGCTGTCTCAGAAGCGCACTAATTCTAGCTTCCTTTCTCCCTCTCCTCCCATCCTCAGGAAAGTGGGAATGTCCATGGCATCAGTGTGACATCTGTAGCAATCCTGCCGTGTCCTTCTGTGAGTTTTGCCCCCATTCCTTCTGTAAGGATCACGAGAAGGGAGCCCTGGTGCCGTCGGCGCTGGACGGCCGCCTCTGCTGCTCCGCACACGATCCCAAATCTCCTGTGGCACCCGAGTACTGGAGCAAGATCAAGTGCAAATTGGAAGCACAGAATGCTGTGGAAGAGGCAAAGGAGTGAATTTGGTTAAAAACAAACATGGGAGGGGAGAAGAGGGGCAACAGGCGATGAACTGAGATTGCAATGCCACACTCGGCTTTGTCCTCGGAGCCATCACGTGTGAGCTGGACGGGACCATTGACCTGAGCGAGAAGGACCAGGCAGTGGTGTTTGGTTTTTGTTGTTTGGTCTTTCTTTTACCCTTGAATGTGCTACAGCAGCTCTTACTGTTGGAAACCAGGAGCGTCTTGGCCTTTGAAGAAAACCGTAAACCTTTTGACAGTGAAAAGAATATTCTGTTTAAAATAATGTTCTTTGAGTGTAGAAAGCAAAGCATAGCCACATATTTATTTATTTAATTTTGAAAGGGTGTTGAAGATCTGGCTTTGATCAGTCATCATGTCTTTAAAAACAAAACAGCGAAGCCAACGTAACTTTTGTGTCTAGTTTATGGAAAAGAGCAAAGCCTCTCCCCTCTGTAACACTGAGATGCCAAACAGACAGGTGTGGGTGTCAGACCAGGTGGCTCTGAAATGCCTCTGTTCCAGTACTTATTGTTAAAGGCATTGGAGAAGGTAGGTTGTCTCTCATGTTTACTTATGAATACTGTTGTGAAGCTTTTCCTGTGAGAAATCAGGTGTGTGACTTCTGGGAAGTGCTCGTAACACAAGGTCTGGCAGTGGGGAAGAAATGATGGTTCCTTGCTCCAGAGCTGTCTTGGGTGTTTGCAGACAGATGCAAAAATTCAGAGTAATTGCACAGCGGTCGTTTCTTTGTCCCACCTATTTTGGAAACCCCTCCCAGGCAGGAGAGGCTCCCAGCCTCAGTCAGAGCTAAAGTCAGTCTTGCCAGTGGGTTCATCATCTGCCACATCTGACCTGGTTTGGTGGCAGTTACTGAGTGTGACTCCTCAGTCCTGCCTTCTCAGGCTCCCCTTGGCTTCAGGGGCCTTGGGCATGTGAGGGACCTGACCCATGTGCATGTTGGTTTCGATGGAATGTTAAGATTTTTTGTTGAGAGAGATCTTCTAACTCTAATCTTCATTGTTAGTGGAGCTGAGGAACATCTCAGCACTTCCTCAATGAACAGGGTATTTTGTGTCTGGGTAAGGGGCCATATCCCAGCAGCCAGCTGACGCCTCAGGAGATGGTTCTGTCTTGGATTTCCTCTGTTAATCAGAGACAGATTCCTTCAGTGAGGCTTTCAAAGTGGCTTATGTTGGCTCTTGCTCCAGAATTTTTTAGAAAACCTATATTCCTCCATTTTTTGTGCAAGGAGCCACGGGGCACTGGTGTCCCCAGGCTGGAGCTAGTTTTGGTGACTCTTTCCCCCCCAGCTCATGATCTCACCAAGCACTGTGTCTCCCCCCTGCCCTTGTGTAGCAAGTACTTGTGTACTGATAGTAGGTACTCCCTGCCAGCCTTTGCTCGTGGATACTGAAAATAATCAAGTGTAGCTGGCACCTGGCTGAATTGAGCCTTGGAATTAAGAACCTTGTCTCTGGAAAACTGCTTACACAAACCTGTGGGAACATGGAGATTGCTCAGATCAAGAAAATAGGCTGAAAAAGTCTGTGTGGAATTTAGAACGTCTTGCCTCTGCCTGATGTCCTTCTCATCCTCAAGTTGATGTACAGGGGGAGTTTTTTGTGTGTGCAATGGTAGAGTGATAGATACACTACAGTCCCTGAGCAGCTGCTGTGCCATGGACTTGGCCCAGAGCGCCTGCCCTCGCCTCCCTTGGGGTGACAGAACCTGCAGGTGTCTGGGGCAGTCCTGGCACAGCCCCTCTTGGGATCCCTAAAGCACTTCCTGCTGTGGGCCATGCTCCAGTCAGGGTCTGACACTAACCCTGCTGGAAAGCAGTGCTGGATTTTGGTATTTTTAAAGAAAAAAAAATTACAAAAAGGATTTTATTTTTCTTAACTTTTTGTGTGAGAAATGTCTCTTTTTAAGCTCTTATTGAGGATGTTTAACCTTCTCAGAAATTCCAAACACAGCTCTTGCTACCGCGTCTGTAGAGCCTGAGGTGTTCACTTTATGTTATTTATTAGGCTTGATAATATTCAGTGATTTTCTCTGAAGTCAGAGCATTCTGATATCGCAGATATCAGCTGATATATTTTATATATATATGTATATCTATGTATATATATATCAGATGTGTTGCTGATATCGTGCTGCTGTGTGAGCGCTCTGACCTGCTCCATTCATTCTGTGTCTGTGGTGACCTGCTGAGCAGAGGGACGTGCTGTGGCAGCACCAGGACACCTTGGGAGCCTTGGATGGGAGCCACAGACTGCCAGTGGCCACCTTGGCCGTGCCACAGTGCTCTGCCAGGGCACAGGACACAGGGTGGGCACAGAAGGCTTAGAACTCCACAGTGCTGTGATGGAGGCTGCTGCTCCTCCTGTGCCACTCAATGACTTGGTTCACTTTGTGTTCAGACTTCTTAGAGATGCTTCTTTTTTCCACACAAAAATGATTCCTAGCAGCCAACACCTGGGCTTGGACTCTGAAGGGAAAACAGGAGAGGTTGTTCAGTTTGTGAACAAAACTCTGAACTGAAGAGAAGGTGAGTTTTTCAAAAAGCTTTAACACTGTTAGATGAGAAAAGGCCAGTTCAGAGGATCTTGGTGACTGCAGGGGCTGTTCTGAGTGCCAGACTCAGATGTTAAAATGCACATTTTAACCATGTCTTTGTGAACTGAGTTACCAGAATGTAGTTGCTTAGTGCAGCTCCTTTGTAAGGAAAAGATTGCACAGCTGTTCTGATGAATTGGCTTCAGCAGAGTGGGAGGCAGCTGCTGAATTAATTTGTGTGGGCTCCAAAATAAGGAATCTTGGATAGTTGGGTCATTTCATGCTGAGACCTAGAGGAAATACACAGAACTGGTGATTTTGGTGGAGAACTGCAAGTGTGCTGTCCCAGCACATTGTTGTTCCTTCATGGGAACACACCAGCATGTTTTTCTCTTACTTCTGTGTTAAATTTTTGGGGTGGCCCCACTTCTCTGGTGACCTCCTGCCTCCAGCTCTGGCACCCAGGCAGTGCCTGAGCTGCCCTGCCCAGGGAACAGGGTCTGTGGTTTACTGGAGCACCTGGGCACAGTGCAGGCATCCTGCAGCCCATGGCCAGATGAATCTAGAAGCCAGAATTCCACGATTCTGTGATTCCAGTGGTGCAGAGGCTGGTTCCACCATTCCTGAACACATGGTGCAAGCATTGGCTGTTGTAGCTGTCAGATTATTGTATAGACTTGTCCTGTCCATAGACTGTTGAAGGCATTTGCAGCTCAGGAAGGAAATTTTGTGGGCAAATCACCTTCTCTGGTCACCACATGGTCTTGGAGAATCAGTTCAAATGGAGTAATAGGGCTGGAATGTGAATTTTTGGCCTTCTAAAAAAACCCTTCTTTTATCTTAATTTCAGGATAGAATGGGAAGGACACAATTACTAGACATAATTATCAATGAGCATAAAATCTGTATATATTGAAACTTCACAGAATTATGTGGGCGGGGA
>VYXD01004152.1:11298-32608 GCA_013397195.1 Hylia prasina | reverse complement strand
ATTATGTGGGTGGGGAGGGGGAGGGTGGGATGGGGGTGTCCGACGCTGGTACGGAGAAGTCACTTTAACATGGAAACCTCTGCCTCATTGAATTCAGGGTTAAATGTACTTGAAGCTCTGCGGTTCCTTTTACAGCTTTTTTATTTATACATGAGTTTTTGTATACTGCATTGAAAATGTCCTTGACTTCCCCCAAGTTCCTCCCTGCTCCCGCTGTACAGTGGATCCATGGCTCACGGGAGGGTTTGGAAGCAGCTGTCTCGGAGGTGTGTGTTCACCAGGTGTTGCGTGGGAGACGGTGACCTTGGAGCAATGCTGTCCCTTTGCTTCCCATTCCCATCAGCTTTCCCCGCCATTTCTCTTTGTGTAGCAAAAACATTTGCACTTACGATACACTCCTACATGTTGGATGTATTCCCAGTGTTGTTCTGAGGGAAAAAGGAGGAAAAAGAAAAGGCAAAACAGGAAGAAAAGAAAAGGTGTTCCCTGTGATACTGTATTTCTGAGTGAGCAGCTCAGGTCTGTGTTCCCCTGGGAGGAGTCTCACTGCTCCAGAGCGGGAGATAGGGAGCTGGAACTGTGCTTTGTGTAGGGGATTTCTGTGATTAATGTGAATAAAAAAGGGAAAACATGTATGAATTTGCCAAAGCCATTTGCCACTCCCTGTGCCACCGCCAGCTCCAGGGCAGGCAGTTGCCCGGGGTCCCTCTGGAGATCCCAGCTGTGTGGGGTCCCTGGGAGCCCCCACCTTGCAGTTCTCTCTCGCTTTTGGGTCATAACCAGACTGGATGAACCCCTACGCTCCCTGTTCCAGGTGGATGTGTATCTCATTCCTGGTGTCACTTTTCCTTTTCCAACAAGCCCCGGGGTGATCCTGTCCCGTTTGAGCTGGGGGGGGTTGGGGTTTGCTTTCGGGGTGCTGTGAGGACCCCAGCCCGTTTGTCTCCACACGAGTGATGTTGCACAACACAGATCCCCGCGGATCCGTCTCCATCCCCACCTGCTCTGTAAGATGGACCTTTGTAGAGTCGTTATTTCTGTAGACTTTGTTTATCTGTAACAAACTTTGTAGATTCTGTGAAATGTTATTTTAATGAAATCACTCGAGTCTTTAATAGCAAAGCATCGATATTCACCGAAGTCGGTACCGAAGAGTTTTTGGACGCAGATGCAGCCCTGACACTACCCAGGAGTGTCTGATTCCACGGGGCATTACTGTATCATGACTTGATGTTGCCGCATAGACTTTGAGATATCCAATATTTTGGGGGGTTTGTGTTGGCCTCTGTCCTCTTGCATAGTGTGAAGCCTGTAAAGCTGGTTCCCTGTACATAGATAGCTCCTGTCCTCTAGGTAGAGCGTATCGAGACTTGCCTGTAATATTTTAGCTTCTTACTGACTGTGTGTGATGGTAGAACATATAATTTTTGTACATTCTATCTACTGAGATGTTGCCTTTTTTTAATTTTATTTTACAAATACTCTGGAATTCAGATGTGGTTTTTTGGGGGGTTTTGGTTTGTTTTTTTTGTTTGTTTTCCTTTTTTTTTTTCTTTTTTTTTTCTTTTGCTTTTTCGTGAGGATTCCTTTGGAAAGGTTTTTAATGACATTCCACTGATCTGAAATTTTTGCTTGAGGTTGACTTCAATAAATCGTTCTGAATGTTCCAATGCTGAGATGAGTCAGTTCCGTCTCGGGCGGGGCGGGGGGATAACGGGGCTCCCGGCTGCGGGTCCCTCCTCCGGGCAGGGCTGCGCTCGCCCCGCCCCGGCGGCGCCCGGCCGGGCAGTGGCCATGCGGCGANCGCCCTCCCCCGCCCGCCCCGCGGCTCATTTGTTTTGTCTCCTTCCAGGATCATGGAGTTCCTGCCGCCCTTCCAGCGCGTGGTGCAGCCCGAGGAGATGTGGCTCTACAAAAACCCGTACGTTGAAGTGGACCATGTTCCCACGCTCCTCATGTTTGTAAGTTCAGTGGGTTCGTGGAGTGGTTTGGGTCGGAAGGGACCTTAAAAGATCATTTCGTCCCTCCCACTACGGGGGACGCCCCCCTTCCAGACCAAGTCCTACACAGTCTGTCTGTGAACAGTTCCGGGGATGGGGCATCTACAGCTGCTCTGGGCAGCCTGTGCCAGTGTTTCCTGCATTTACTTTGATTTATTCTTAAATTCCAAGCTCTCCTTTTGAAGCAAAGCTGCTGGGTAAAGGCTTGTACTGCAATACCTGCAGCTCCTAGTGCACGTCGCAGAAAGTGCAGGATTTCGTATCCATGTGGATAAATAGCTGAAGGGAGGGGCTGTGAGGATGGAGCTGGGCTCTGCTCAATGGGGCCAGAGGCACAAGCTGGAACTTGGGCATTTCCACCTGAACACGAGAAATAACTGTCCTGTGTGGGTGACTGAGCAGTGACACAGGCTGCCCAGACAGTGGGAGTCTCCTTACCTGATACTCATAATCCATGTGGACACAGTCCTGGGTGATGTGCTCCGAGGACCTGAGCAGAGGGGTTGGACTTGGTGGTCCCCAGTGGTCCCTTTCTACCCGTCCTGTGAGATTAGTGCCAACTAGGCCAAACATAACCGTGATTTTTGTCATAATTTGAGGCTTTGTCATCCAGGGGTGCCTTTGGGATTTGAAGTTCATAAACTAATGAGGACTTTGCACTGTTGTCCAGAATCCATTCCACGTCTAAATTACCGGGCTCATGGAAGATAGCACAGCTCTCGCTATCAGGGAATGTCTTCCTTGCAAGCAGCTATTTTTAGCAGAAATTTATTATCATTTTATTGTCAAATGTTCTCCCAAGGGCTCCAGGCTTGGTAAGAAGAGTTTCACTGACTCTGTGTTGGATTTCCAGGAGAGAGCAGTGTGTCAGAGGGATTGGTTCCCTCTGTCACAGGTGTGAGGTGAGGGGCTGTGGCCCTTGAGTTGGCAAATGGCAGGTGGGATTTTCTACAAGAGGTGACTGCTAAACATTAAGGACAAAACCATGGGACAGTATTTGGAACAGGCAGCGTAAAGCAGGACGTGTGCCAGAATTCAAGTAGGAGCAGAGTCCATGGGAGCCTGGCAGCCATGGTGAGGATGTCCTGGGGTGAAATCCCCCAGGGCTGAGATGGGGATGATGATAACTGGTTGCTCTGAATCAGCAGCTCCTGTGGTTTTGCTGACAGAGCGCGGGTGCTGCTGACAGAGTGCTAATGCTGGGGCTTGCAGGGAGGGGAGAGCTGGGGTGCTGTGCCTGGGGACACCCCCAGTAACCAGCCAGAGCAGCACTCTGCCAGAAGAGCTGTCTGAGAACCAAAGGATATGCTGGGCTGATCAGGGCCTGCTGCAAATCCAGCTGGTGGGGGACTGTGTTCTGATGGAACTGCAGTGACTGCAGAGGACAGGTTACTGCTTGGACAGATTGCTTGTACTCAGAGTCTTCTTGAGTAACTGCCCTTGTGTTCTGGTGAGAATTTAGACCTGCATCACTGACACCTAAAATTCTCCCTGTTTTGTGCAGTTCATCACATTTCTATCTCCCTTGTTGCTCATCATCCTGGCGAGGCTGTTCATGGGCGCTGACCACGAGGACACGAGGGAAGCCTGCCTTGGTGAGCTCCTCTTTGTCCCAGAGAAAGGCAGTTTGAGCCCTGCCATGCCTGCATGTGCTGCACTTTCAGGTGGGGATGATGCTAATGTGACCCTTCTGCTCTCTCTCAGCTGCCAGCCTTGCTCTTGCCCTGAACGGGGTTTTTACAAATGCCCTGAAGCTCGTTGTGGGGAGGTGAGGACTGGCTGGTTCCCAGCTGCGCCGTGCGGGGAGGGCAGGGGAGGCAGGTCTGCAACAGCCGCATCAGGGCCAGGAGCTGAACTTGGGCATGCTCAGCCTGGAAAGAATGTGGTTCTTTTCTAGCTGTAAAGACAATTTAGAGTTAGAAAAACCCTGGGGAGCTGCTGTCTCGGGCCATCATCCAGACGGGCTCATTCAGGCCCACGCTGGGGAGGATCACGTTGGCACGGGCAGCTCCCTGCTGCTCGGTGGGTGCTGGGAGCGCCCACGCCTGAGGCACTCAGCTTCACTTCCCTGTCCCAGGCCACGGCCCGACTTCTTCTACCGCTGCTTCCCGGACGGCCGAGCCAACGCCGAGCTGGTGTGCACGGGGGACGCCCGCAGAGTGACAGAGGGCCGGAAGAGCTTCCCCAGCGGACACGCTTCCTGTGAGTTTTCCGTGTCTCCTTCCTGCTGCAGCCCTGGCACCCGTGGGGAGGCAGCTGGGATTTGCTTTCCTGCACCCCGCAGCTTTGGCTGCATTCCTTGACGTGGTCAGGGGACTCAGGTTTCCCTCTGCAAAGCAGTGAAGTGACAAATGTTATCCAAAGCTGTCTGTAACCCCAGAAGGAGGGATGTGTGCCAGGTACCAGCTTCTAGGATCCATCAGTCTCAGATGCTCCATCACTCCCAGCTGGTACTTCCCTTGGCTCACAGGGACAGGCAGACACCTCTCACAGCACTTCCACTGCAGGAGCAGAGGGTGAGGGTCTGGCAGCAAAGCCTGGAGCTATTCTGAACCAACATTGTGCTCTTCCCTTCCAGTTGCCTTTGCTGGTCTTGCCTTCTCCGCCTTCTACCTGGCAGGGAAGCTGCACAGCTTTGTTCCGGGCCGGGGGGGCCGGGCCCTGCGCTTCTGTGCCTTCCTCCTCCCCCTCTTCCTGGCCACCCTCATCGCCGTGTCCCGCACCTGCGACTACAAGCACCACTGGGAAGGTGGGTGAGCCTCTGCTGGTGCACCTGGGTGGGGCTCAGCAGCTGCCCTGAGCAGGGCACTCCAGGCACTGGGAGCTGTGGTGCCACAGAAGTGTTCAGAGCTCCCAACAGCAACTTGGGTTTGGGTTTTTTTTTCACTCCTTTAGTGGCAATTTTGGTGCCACCTGAAGAGAACTGATGCCTTTCTCTGTGGTTCTGAAATAGATACCAAGCTTGAGTTTACAGCCAAGTCAGGTTATGGATCTAGCAGAAAAGCTGCTGCTGAGGAATTGATCATGAGGCTTGGGAGGGTGAAGGGCCATTAACTTTTCTCTGGTCTCGCCCACAGATGTGTTGGTTGGCTCAGCGCTGGGCTTGGTGCTCGCATACCTGTGCTACAGGCAGTACTACCCTCCCCTGACAGACACCGTGTGCCACAAACCATCTCTGGCCAAGCCCAAACCGCTGCCAGCGCACGAGGAGAAGCCTCCAGCTCCCAGCTTCCACATGAACATATAGTGATGGGCTGTGTGCTGCTGGTCCCTGGATGCCAGGGCAGGCAAGGCCTGGGGGAGCCTCTCAGGAGAAGTGGCTCCAATGAGGATGAACCCCTGGGCAGGTGTTCCCTGCCGAGCCGGTGAGTTTCCTGCCCTGGCCCTTGTGTTGCTTCATTTAATTGAATTTTGTAGGCCACCCCTCTTCATGCCCACTGTGAAACGAGGGAGGCACTCGGGGTGCCAGCCTGTGGAAAGACAGTTGGGGTGTGAAGGTCCTGACCAAGAACTGGGAAAATGTGACAACCCAGTATGCCCAGTCTGGCTGGAGTTCTTGTGTCCAGTCCAGGAAGCAGCATTGGTCACCTCCCTGCAATCCCCCTGAGCTGTCCCAGCTCTCTTCCTGGGAAATGAAGTGCAGGACCTGCCAACTTAGAGTTTTTCTAATTTCCCAAATAAAGGACTTTAATTTTTGTAATGAGCTGTGGTACTAAAACTTTATTTCAAGGCTTGGGTTGTTGCTTTATAAGCCATTTCCTCTGGTGTCTGCAGGGGTTTCTGGTGGGTGCTCTTTCCTCGCAGCCTTAGTATAGTTTTAAGGAGATGTCAGCAGAAAATGAAATGGTGTCTGAGAGCATCCTGCACAGGTGCTCATCTCCCTGCCCATGGTCTCTCTCTCAGATAAGGAAGGACAGAGTGCTGCTGAGATCCAGGGCCAGCTGACTGGCAGGAGCTCTGTGAGCAGTTGTCACTGGTCCCTTCAAAGACAGGTGTATCTCAAGTGTGTGTACATGCAAACAGCACAGGTGAGGCTGCAGCAGAGCAAGGCAGGTGAGTCAGTAATGAACCACCCAGCAGCTGCAGTTCGGACCCTCTGTAACTGTGCAGCTTCAGCAGAATTACAGAAATAGCCTAAAACTGCACAAGTGAATCTTCCATCCCTTCCCTCTCCCCCCAGACATGCACACTCCACAGTCATCTACTTATTTATTTTGGCTTTTACTGGAAAAGACATTAAATAACATTTAAAATGTATTTAACTTCTTTTTTTTTTTTTTAACAAAGTGCATAACTTAAAAAGCTGATCATTAGTGTCCCATGTTAAGACTGTCTCTTTTCCTGCTCCCATGAGACCTTAGCCAGCAGTGGTTCAGGTGCTGACTGAGCAGCTTGGCTGTTCCTGCCGTCAGGTAAAGAGCAGCTTCTGTTCCTTGGGAGGGGAGGAGGGATGGATGCTGCAAAAACCCTTCCAGTCGTGCAAATAACAGACAAGGGAGGAGAAACAAACCAACAGGCTGTGGGGGAAAAAGGCTCCTTACCCCATGCAGGGCAAAAGTCAGCAGGAGGGAAAGTGGTTTGGCTCTTCCACGGGCTGCACAGCAACACCTCCCACAGCACTGGAGCCCCAGCCCAGGCACTGCGCCAGCCCAGGGGCGGATCACGGCGGCTCTCCAGCCCTGTCCCCCTCAGAAAAGAGCTTCAAGACAGGCGCAGACTGAGCTGCCTACAGAGCTGGTGTCATTCCTGCAGCGTCCAGACCCTGCTGGATCTGGGCTCCACCTTTGCTGGCTGCATTTTGTACATTTAAAGCTAAAAGCAAGGCCTGGAGCGTGGCGGGTGCAACAGCTCCGTGCCCCCGTGGCAGCCCCGCGGGACTGCTCTGTCCCTGCCGGGCTCACACCGCCCTGGCACCGCCTGGAGCTGGAGGTGAAGCTTTCCTCGGAGCAGGTACAGCTGGGCACTGGCTTGGTCAGTGCCGTGGGGAGGCCCTTGGTGTGCGGGGTGGGCTGGGTGAGGGTGCTGAGCTGTCACTACCAACACACCACAGCAGGGAGGAGCACGAACATGCCGCTCTCACGGGGTGCTTTATGGGGCAGCCCTGCTTGGCACGGCCCAGGGGTGCACAAACATGCAGCAGCAGTGCAGGGACGTGAGGGTGGCTGCTGGACAGACCCTGCTGGCTCAGCAGCAGCCTGGGCTTTGCTTCCCAGGCCCGCAGTGCTGGTGTGGGTGTTTGTGTTAGCAGACAGCAATCTCCCTTGCTCCAAGGTGGCTGCAGCTCTTTCCACGCTGTGTGTTTAAGGCTTTTTCTCCTCAAGGTCCTGGGCTGTGAGTGTCCTCCCCGAGCCAGGCGCAGGGTCAGGACCTCAGTGGGTTCTGAGCCTGGAGAGCTTGTCTGCTGCAGTGCTGGAGCAGCTGGTGTGAGGACTCACAGGGGCGAGGGTTAAAAGTACACGTTGCCACAGGGAGTCAGTGTACAGGTGGTGTGTGTGTTTGAGCAGAAGTGTTTTTCCCTTGACAGTTTTTTCCCCTATCCCTACCCAAAATGGAGGAAAATCCATCCTTGTCTCCAGGCAGCAGCAAGTACTTGGGAAGCAGCATGCAGGACACAGCAGCAGAGGAGAGAGGAAGGCAGACAAGAGATCTGGACTTTCCTGGTGAGTACTCAGTGGGATTGGACCTAAGAAAGCAAAAGGAGAACACAGGAATAGCTGCAGTGAGGCAGCCAGAATTCAGCCTCCTTGGTTCTGTCAAGTCTGATTGTGCTCGTGTGCAGGGAAAAGGAAAGAAGCCAAAGGTCTGAGAGGCCAAAGAAGAAAGCTGACACAAGTTCCCTGCCTTAGATAACGGATATTACTCCCTCCAACAAACCAGATCTCCTCTGAGGTGTCCTAGGAAATCCAGAAGGGGTTTAGGCAAAGGTGACTTACAGCCAGAACAGCACAGGTTGGTCACTGGCTTCCTGGTAAAGGTTGATCCAGTGTGATGCCTTGTGTCTGGTAGATCTCCTTCAGGACCAGCAGAACAGTGTCCTCTGACTCCCTGCAGGAGGAGGGCATGGGAATCAGAAGGGAATGCTTCCCTGCACTCTGTCAGGACATCTGTGACAGTTGGGGTAGATGCAGCCAGCACAAGGCCACTTCGGCCACAAGTCTCTGTCCTTTGTCCGTGCCCACCCTCTGCGTGTCACAGACAGAAGATCTTGTTCCCTTCATCAGTTGAGGCTTTTCTCACTACACTGGCTTTGAGACTGACGCCATTCTGCTTCTACCACATGTAAATTTGCAGCCCTGAGCATTACACAGACACTTACCAATAGCAGAGATGTCCCTGCAGTGCAAACAAATACTCGTTGAAGCTCTCTATTGGCTTCTCCTGCAGCACGTAGTCGATGCGGTTCCCTCCATTCAGCTTCCCCACGTTGATGAGGGGGGTCTCTTCCTTCACTGCTGCTGGGGGCTCCTCTGGCTTTATGTCTGGAGGAAGGAAGAGCAGCATGGTTCAGGGACAGGGCACCAGCAGCCATGACAATATTAGAGCAGGGCCATGCCCTCCCTTCACCCCTCTGCAGCTCACACAGGGGAGAGGCAGCTGAAGTGCTCAGCAACAGCAGTGCAGGGGACAGCCAGAGGAGGGGGATTAGAACATGGTGTGGTGTGCTGAGACACCCCCAGAAAACCCTTTCATCAGTGCTAACAGGGGAAGACCACAGCATTTGGGAAGAGCCAGGTGCCTCCATAGCCCAAAGGTGATGTTTGCTGGGCACAGATGATGGGCAGGCACACTGCTTCAGGGGCAGCTCCCCCCGCCCCATACCACCAACCTGGCTGCTTCTCATTGCCAGCCTCTGCCTCTGCCTCAGCCTCGGTGCTCCCTGCCTCCAGGGCGGGCACGGGGGAGCGGGTGAAGGACTGCCAGGCCACACGCAGTGACCCCAGCAGGTTGTTCTTCAGGTCCACGCTCATGCGAGTCAGCCCCTCCTTCAGCTCTACAAGGCAGGAGGGGGGTGGGTGTGGGGCTGGGGGCTGCAGCAGCCGCCCCGGGCAGGGGGACAGGGGCTGCCTGTGCCATACCGAGGTGCATCCTCTTCCTGCCCTTGTGGTGGGGCAGCAGCATCGGCTCAAACTCCAGCTCTGGGACGATCATGGGCTCGATCCGATACGCCACGGGGTCAAACTGCACACAAGAGGGGGACAGTGGCCAGGGCTGGTGCTCCTCGTGTCTCACGCAGGACAGCTCTGGTTCTTGTACCTACAGGGTGGTAGATGTTGAAGAAGCCTTTGCAGGTGGGCAGGCTGTAGTTTGGGTCGATCCGCTTCACTCCTCGCACTGTGAGAAACATCCCAATGGGAGAGCCAAAGGCAAAGAAGATGGTGGGCTTGTAGTTGAGCTGGGGGTAGTTTGCCGAGACCTGGGAGAGGGGGATGTTCAGATTTGTTTGTGAGCCAATCTCTGTGCTGGTGTTACCGGGGCTTTGTGGGCGCAGCCAGAGCTCAGCTGTTACCTGTCCCAAGCCCACGTCCCGGTACTGGCAGTTCCTGACATCCTCTGAGCTGTCCCCGTGCTGGGATGGGGACCCTGGCTCAGCTCTGCGTTCACTGTGCCTGGGAGCTGCTGAGCTCTGATCCTGCAGCAGCACAAAGGGGTCCTTGTGTCAGAGGGATGGAATGGGATGTGATGTGATGGCATGAGCACAAGCCATGCAGAAAACAAACCTTCGTCTCTGTCTTGGAGCTGATGTAATGGAGTATTTTCATTCTTGGCCCTAAGGGAATTCCCATTTCTTTAAGGTTTTTCTCCGTGCACAAGAACTGGAAAATAAGCAAGGCTGGTGTTAGTCCAGGAACAGAGGTGTGGTGTCTGTTCTGTGGGATTGTGTTCCTCCCCAAAAGATGTTTCATGTGTGATTCAGTACCAGAAGATGTGCAGTGGTGGGATGATGGGGAGGAAAAGCAAAGAAGAGCCACAAGAGCCAGTAAAACAGGGGAGGTTCTCACCAGTGCTTGCCTGTCCATTTTCTCCTTCTCAAAAACATCACAATACTCGGACAGCTCCAGTTTCTTCAGGATTTCTTTTACTTCTTCAGTACCCCCTGTGCTTGAGGTTGTTCTGGACTCCTGTGAATAGACCCAGAAGGGATCATGCTTTCTGCTCACCAGTTTGCTCCTGTGCATGTTGTGGTCTCTCCCGCAGCCCCTGAGGGGTCAGTGGCCTCCCATACCTGTGCACAGTGCTCGTCCTCCTCGGGATCAGCCTTCTGGTTCGTCAGGAGATCAAACAGAATGAGTGACCCTAGAAACCAGGCAGAGCATCAGCATCTGGAGGGGAAGAGCCCGAGCCACCTCCTTCTTGGGATGGAAGAGCTGCACCCTGGACTTTTTTACAGGCAGATAGTGACAGGACAAGGGACAATGGCTTTAAACTGACAGAGGACAGGCTAGATTAGATGTCAGGAAGAAATCATTTACTCAGTGGTGAAGCACTGGCACAGGTTGCCCAGAGAAGCTATCGCTGCCACACCTGGGAAGCTGGGACAGGGCTTGGAGCAACCTGGTCTAGTGGAGGGTGTCTGTCCTGAGCCCAGGCGTTGTGTGACTGTGCCCTCCCTGCTGGCCTGGCCGGTGCTCACGGAGCCTCACCCAGGCTGTGCCCCGCGATGGACACCCCGCCCTTGAACTGCGGGTTCCTCTGCAGGAAGAGCTGGTGCAGGCGGTTCATCTCCGAGGCCACCGTGTCCACGATGGTCTGGCAATAGGTGGAGCTGTTGTAGAAGAACACGTCCAGGATGGTGTCGTTGATGAAGTGACGCAGGCGGTTGATGCTGGGCAGCGTGATCCGCTCCAGGTCGCTGCGGGGGAAAGGGCAGAGGGGGTTGCAGCTGGGGAAGCCACAGAAGAGCCCCACCATTTTTCTAAGGCAAAGTAAAAGTTCAGAGGAGGATTGACAGAGTCTCCAAGGATGTATGTTGTAATCCAGACCCTCAGCTTATGCCCAGACTGAAGGTAAAGCACAGCCTGTGCTCTTACATTCCAAGAATAAAGAGCCTGTCCTTTCTTCCCCAGGAGCCTGGCCTGCTTTCTGCCCTTGCTGGGGCACTGCAGAGCAATGCTGCAGTGCAGGAACTGAGTACTCAGTCCTCAGGGGCCTTTGCAAGGTGTGGATGTCCACGGTCCCTCCCGAGATCAGCCAGGGAAAGGCAGAAGCCTCTGTTCTCAGGGTGCTGATCAGAGCAAGCACCTGCTGTGTGCTGCAGAATGGCAGTGGGGAGGTGCTCTGGGAGTCCCTGTCTGTCCTGCTCACTTTCCCTTCGCTTTTCCCACAGAAGAAGTGGAGTTTCCAGGGCAGGAGGCTGCCTGTGCACCCTGCCATCCCCACGGCCCCCAGCCCTGGGGTCAGAGGCTGTCGGACACTTACACGTCCACGCCCGTGGAGTGCAGGGAGCTGTGCCAGTTCACAGGCAGGAACTCCACCCGGCCAACCTGCTGCTGTTCCTGGGCCTTCTTGAAGTGTGCCTGCAGCATGCTGAGGGAGACGTTCCTGAAATCATTCACTGCAAAACAGAGAACTCCTATGGAGATCCACCAGGCTCTGGGGCCAGCCTGTGGCACCAACAACACTTAATACGATGAAAGATCATTACGGGGAAATCCCACCGGGGTCTTTAATCTGCTGCTGCTCCCCTAAGTCCCTGAATCTTTAACTGCAGATCAGGAGAGGCTCCATGTCCTGCCACGTGTGTTTAGTGGATTTCGCTGCCCCATCTCTACCTCCTTCACAGGGGCAGGGCTTTAGTCTGGCAGTCAGGATAAGGCACTTTTAGAAATTTATAAAAAATAACTCTGTTGCGAAGCAAAATCGATGAACAGCAGTCGCCTAAACCTTTTCAGAAGGTGGGATTTGGTGGGCCAGTGAGCGTTGTGTTCACACTGCCCACGGTCAGCAGGTTTGGCCGTGCAGCCTGCCGGCGAGTCGGGAGGGTTTGAGGCACGGCGACAGCGTTTCCCATTCCCAGGATGTTTTCCCTGGCCGGAGCCCCAGCTCCCAGCTCGGCACCTACCGCACTGCACGATGCTGCGGAAGCGGATGTCGCAGGCGGGGCCGATGCCGTGCACCACGAACACCAGGTGGTCGATCTGCAGCGGCTCTCCTGAGGAGGGGAGGGCAGCTCAGGGCACAGCACCCAGCAGGAACGGACCTGCTGGAGGCACCTCCGTGCAGGACTGGAGACTCCCGCCCTCACCTCAGCCCACAAAAACCCTTGTTTGCCTGGATTTACACCTCAGGGGTGCTGGGATTTCTCCCATTTCTCTTAGTGCTGGTAAATTCAGCCGCCTGCCCTGGGATGGATCTGGACTGACACGACAGTAGAGGAAGGGGCGATGCCTCGTCCCCATTGCAGTTCACCCCTGCCCAGCCGTGGGGATCGTTCAGCACAGGGAAATGCAGGATCAGGAGGTCTCAGTGCAGCTGCCCCGTGTCCAGCCCACTCTGATGAGCTCCATGGAGCTGCATCTCCCAGGCAGGCCCCAGGTGGAGTCAGAGCTTGTTCTCGACTTCCCACACACCTTAGTTTGCATACATGGCAGGCACCCATGGAAAATGGAGTAACTGCCTGACATCCTCATGGGGACAAGTCCCGAGGCCTGACTGGGAGCTCAGGGCAGCTGGGAGGGGACAGAGCCGACACTTGGCTGCAGAGGTGGGGAGAGCATGTGCCCTACAGAGTCACCAGCCTGTAGGTAAGTGACAAACCACTGTGTCCCTAGCAGGGAAAGAAACTCTCCTCCTGTACAAATACAGAGAGCGAGACCTCAGGGGTGATTTCAGGCACTGCAGAGCTCCCAGCAGCTCTGTCTCTGTACAGGAGCTGCAAACTCACCACCCTCCCCTGGATCTGCAGCTCTGCACGTTCACTGATGCTGCAGCTCACTGGGGCTGTGGAGGTTTCTGAAACCATTTGGATCCTTTTGGCACAAAATGTTTTGACGTGCACTTCACTTAAAGGATCATGGGAGCTTCTGCCAGTCTTTTGGAGTGATCGGGTTGGAAAACAGCGCACAGGGTTTGGATGGGTGTGGGGGAGAAGCAAGCTCACCGCTGGGGATCTCGACAGGGATGTTCTCCACTCCTCTCTTCACAGTCCGGGGCCGACCTTGTTCCGTGGGGGTGGAGACCCAGTCGTCGGAGCTGGCAATGGGATGGTAGTGAACCATCAGCTTGGGAACAAGAAGAGCCTGTCAGTGACCCGAGAGCAGACGCAGCTACAGCAGCTGCCGGGTGACACGGGGTGGTACCAGACTGTGCTGGGCCAAGCCCTTTGCTCGAGGTGTTGAAAAGAAATGTGAAGCTGTTGTGGCAGACTCAGCTGCCACGGCCCTCTCCTCTGGTACAGGCAGGTGAGTGGAATGCCATTGGGACAAACCCTTTTGAAGGGAACAGCACAAAGAGACCCAAGGGGATGTCCTCACTGGTCACCGCAGAGATCACCAGGCCCTGCTCACCTTTGGGTTGTGCAGGATAATGACTTCTCTGTTGGGGGACTCCAGCTTCTTCTTCCACTCTCCCAGGGTCACAGCAATCATGTAAGCTTCCTACAGAAGAGAACACCCACTGTGAGTCAGCTGGAAGTATGCCCATCAATGTTCAACCTCTTGGGACATTCCCCACCCAGTTTTCAGAACCTCTTATCAACAGTTTGCAAAAGAAGCAGAAAAATCAGCTGAAGGAACAGCAGGTCATCCCAGGATCACCTGCTGAAAGTGTTTAAGAACTCCTCGCTTGAACAGCAGCAGCATCAGACTTCCCCAACAACTTAGAACTGTTTTTAGTACATCAGAATATAGATTATTGCAAAGATGGGTATTTTTATATGTCTCTATATCTCTCTACATTTGCATCATCCCAAAGGAAAGCCTGGCATTTAAGGTGCCATGGAAGGATGCACTAAGGCCAGACAAGGGCAGGGGAAGGGGAGGCCATGGCAGTGCTCACAGTTACATCAATCAGCCGCAGGAATGCCGTGCCAAAGCCTCTTTGGAGTTCGTGTCCTCAGGCCTGACTGTGGTGCCAGTGGCCTTGAGTGGGGTTTGGAACACCAGGGACAGGACGTGACAAGGAGAGGCTGAGATGGAAACCAACGGGAAAGGTGTGTTTACCTCCAGTTCCTCGCTGAAGGACTCCGAGTAGGGAATAAACTTATTGTCCTTGTCCCCCTTGTAAAACCAGGTGCAGCGACGCACTTCAGACGCCTCCTCCTCCCAGTACACGGCCACGCGCTGCCGCGCCCGCAGGTGCACGTCGTACCTGCCCCCCGACGTCGGCACAACCACGTCATCCTGCTCCTTCCCTGTGGGAACCCAGGCCTGGAGTTAATCATGAGAGGCTCGGAATGGCAACTTCCCCCAGGCTTGAGGCTGGAGCATCCCCCTGGGCAGCACAGCGGAGCAGCTCAGAGCCACGGCAGCAGATGCCAACGTCCTCTGTACCCGAGTTCAGAGAGTGCTGTTGGGGCATCTGGGCAAGATGCTCCAAGTCACGCTTCCCCCAGAGGCAGAAGGTAAGATGAAAATATTACACTACACTGTCCTTCTCTGGCCCCTCCCTGCCTTGCCTGGAGGGTGAAAGTCAAACTGTGGTCCTGGGAAGTGCATTGTGTAACAGTGGGGGTGCACCAGGGTCTCCTGTCTCTAAGCCATTCCTCTCCAAAACAGAGAACTCTCTACAGACCCCAATACAGATCTCAAACTCTGAATTTCACTGCCTTTTGGGCCTGCCTGCGGGCTGGGCTGGTGGCACAGCACCCCGTGCCAGGCTGGGCCAGGCAGCAGCACCGGATGGGCAGCACAGCCTCTAATCCGAAACTTCCTGGGCGAGGGAGGACGGGAGCCAACCCTTGGGCAATCGGAGCTCTGCCTGTGGCAGCAGCAGGTGCCACACATGGTGACATTTGGCACCCAAGGGCCTCAGCAAAGGGCTTGGAGATGACCCCCCATCCTTGCTCCCATGGCAGGCACAGCTCCATGCTGTGGATGGAGGGCTCTCCCAGCGTAAGTCCTGCCATCCTGCTAGCATTCTCCCAGCCTCACCAGGGGATGCTTGGCAGTATGATTATATATAATTTAGAGCAGTATCAGCTGAATGGGGTCAGACCGCTTGATGCATCCAAACAGCTCAGTTATTGGGAGTAGGCACGTGGCCAAAAAAGTCCCAGTTTAAAATTCCTCGAGGGAAAATCCAGCATCCCAGCTGGAAGCCATGGATGTGTCCACGGAATTTTTCCCTGGCACCCAAGCACACACCTGATGCTCCCCCGTCAGCCTCACCAGGCCCATTCCTTACGGTGATGCAGGAGCGGGCAGGTAGGACGCAAAGCCGAAAGGCGGCTGCCAAAGCGCGGCCCCCCGCGGGACCCCCGCGCCCTGCCCGGCTGCCCCCGGCCCGTCCCGCCCTACCTGCGCCGTGCGCCGCCTCCAGCCGCTCCGAGTCCTGCGCGCTGAACGGGACCCAGCGCTCCCGCGTGTCCGTGACCTTGCACCAGAACCAGTGCGGCACCACCGCCTCGTACCGCCCGCCGGGCTCCGGCTCCGGGGGCTCGGCGGCGACCGGGGGCGGCCGCGGCGGCTCCTNGGAGCGGGGCCGCCCGCAATCCCTGCCCGCAATCCCTGCCGGAGCTCCTGCCTGCACCCCCTGCCCGCGATCCCTGCCCGCAGCCTTTGCCCTCAGCCCCTCCCTGCAGCCCTGCGATTGCTGCCCCTGCCCGCGGTCTCTGCCCAAGACCTCTGCCTGTCATCCCTGCCCCGACCCCTGCCCGTGTTCCCGGCCCCTGTTCCCTCTCTGTGACCCCTGCCCTCGGCAGCGGCCCGGGCGAGGTCATTGTGGCCCTGAGCTGGATGCAGGGCACTGGGGTGCAGGGAAACACCCACCCTCCTGCCAGCTGCGGCACGAACAAACACTCCAGCATGGGGTGATTGCCGCACAAACCACGCGGTGCTGATTTCATGCTTGTTTTTCAGTCCCTCTGTGACACTTTAACCCCCGTGGAGATTGAGAAACCCTGTGCTGAGGGCGAGAACTGCTGGAGAAGCAACGGGCAACCCCAGAGTAAGAGTTTGGTTTCTGTAAAGACGAGCCCAGCGATAAACAGAGACAGACTTTCTAATCTGGGGGTTGTGATGTGGGCGGATGCTGCAAGATAAACCAGCTGCCAGGAACTGCTATCCCAGGGCTCACCGTGGCACAGCAGGGACTGGTGAGGAAAACTGAAGGATCAGGTCCCCAGTTCTGGAGAGCAAGCACCTGCAAACCTTGACCATGCAGAGCCTGCAGCAGTCGGTGCTGACACAGCCCCTGCCCGTCTCAGACCGTCTCCATCTGGCCGAGCTGTGAAGCACTCTGGTCCTGTGACAGGGAGGCAGAGGCAGCAGGTAGGGATGCGGTTGCAGCATTTCCTGCGGGCTGAGGTGTGGGACATGTGCCTGATCCCTGATCCCAGCTCAGCTCAGCTTTGGGGGAAACACAAACCCGCCCAGGGATGCTGGAATGTCAGAGGCAGCCGTGCCGTCCCACGGAGCTGCTGGGATCCCCACGCCTGCAATGATAACCTGCCACTGCAGCCCACTCCTTGTTCTCTCGTGTGCTTTTCTCTAGGGATTTACATAACCCTCTGCCAAGGAGGCAGGGACAAGTGTTCAGGAATGTGTTACCTGGATGGGTTCAGCTGATTGGAGAAGGGATGGCACTCACAGGGGCTGGGCCCCTGCTCCACCAGCACAGGGACAGGGCAGCACTCTGAGTACTGGGAATTGCTTTGATCTCCCAGTACAGCCAGCGATCCCCAGGAGGCAGATGCCAGGCTGGAAGCATGGAACAGCTCGGCCTGGCTGCTCCCTGCCTGACACAAAATGAAACAGCAGCTGAGCCTTTCCCTGTCCCAGGACATCCAGCTCCTCCCAGCTCACCCCGGATGTGGCTGGCTGTGCAGGGTGACCACATGTGATCATGGACACATCCAATAAGCTCCAAAGGTCAGTCCTGTGCCCACAGCCCTGTCTGGGAATGTGGGATCTGCCGGCTGGCTGTCAGCACAGAGTGCATGGTGAGGGCACTCCCAGCCTCAGGCATCCTAAATCCCTTCCAGACCCCTTCCACAACTCAGCCACCACCCCTGGAGCCACAGCTGGAGGCTCCTGGAGCATCTTCACTGCCTGGGAGGCAATGGGGCACCCTGGCACCCCAAAACAGCCTTCACAGATGTTCCATTCACCCCTGACATCATCGCAGAGTGTCAGCCCGAGTTACAAAACCTTCCCCACCGCTTCTCCTTAAAGAAAAAGAGACTTTGAGATATCTCAATTACAAAATAACATTTAAAACTTGTCAGGGTTTATTAAGTGTCACACATAGCAGTGAGTTGCTGTGCAGGTGGTAACCAGGAGGCTGGAACAGGCCGAGCTGTTCCTCCCCGTGGTGCTGCACAAAACTCACAGGATGGAGAGGGACATTAAACAGGGGATTTTGACCCAAGTGACCTGGAAATCACTTCCAAGCATATCCTGCATCTGCTCTTTCCTTAACTTGTTTAACTTTCCTTTCCAGTGGCAGAACTGGGATTTCCAGTCTGTCCCATACCCACAGGGACACTCCACACTGGCTCTGCACCACAGAAGAGGAACAGCACGACGTGACACGTGCCAGCACAGTCCCTCCCTCCAGCACTTCAGTGCACTAGACCCAAACAACCCCTCTGAGGACACACGGGGTTTCTGGCAAGGGAGCTGAAGCTGAAATTACAGGCAGTGAGGACAAGCCCAGAGTCTTGGTTGGTGGCTGCACATTGCAGCACATCTGACGAGTGCTTGAAGACTGGCTGTGGCTGTAGGAGGCACCCAGAGATTGGGCCTGGTCTGAGGAACTCTGTACACAACCCCACAGGGCTCCATCCTTGGCCCAGTTCTCTTCAACATCTTCATTAAATACTTTTGCTGCTTCAAACCTCTCTCAATTTGTCTTTTGCTGAGTTGTTTGTCGGGGCTGGGCTTCTGGGCTGGCTTTTTGGTGGGTTTGATTTGATTTGTTAACTCAGGGCTTATTGCTATTCCATTGTCAATAGTGCGTAGCAGAAAGAGCTGAGATTTAAGAGAACTGAAACTCTTTGGAACCTCAACAACAGGCTGTGTGTTGTGGCTCATGTGCTTTCACAATCCCTTTCTTTCCAGTTTTTCCAGTATGGCCTGAATTCTGTGGACAGACTCTTTCCTGGCCTGCCGGACACTGTCCTGGCCCCCAGTCTCAATGGAATCCAGCTCCAGCAGCAGCTTGGTCAACATCTCCTCCAGGAGCCGGTAGGATTTATCCGTCTTTTTCCCTACAAATTCATCCACCTCGTCCTCCAGCTGCTCGGCCTCCCCCATCACGTGGAGGATCCTCTGAATCTCCGGCTGCATGGCTGCAGGACTTGTGCAGGGCTGGTCAGCAGGTCTGAAGCCCAGCTCGCGGCTCCCGGCCACGGCCCTCCGTGGAGCCGGCTCATAGAGCTGGGGCTGGGCACTGTACTGCACCCGGGGCTGGCACGGGGCCGGCCTGGCCAGCCTGTGCTCACTCGCTGCCCCCGAGTGCCGGTGGTTGACATCGGAATAGTAGCTGTGCTGGCTGGGGCTTTGCTCAGGTCTGTCGTAGACAGAGTCCTGCAGTCAGAGGGAGAGAACATCTCTAAGTGCGTTTTCCTTAAACCTAGAGGCTTCTGCTCTCATCCTGCACCAAACAGTGGGCAGGGCTGGGGATGCTGTGCTCTGGTCCCCCTGTTAGAAAGCAACATCTCAGCAGGGGGTACCTGTCCAGAGGAGAAGTCTGAGCCCTTGAACCCCCACCAGGGCTGCTACTGCCTGGGACCAAAAATGTGGAGTCAATTCCTGATCCAACCCAGAGAAAGCCTGTCAGACCCATTTCAAGACCCACCCCAGGACATCTTGTCCTTCCAGTACTTTATGGAATCACATCCATGGATTTAACTCTTTTGTACGCAAACAGGACCTCACCTGTCCCTGTGACTCCCAGGTGGGAGGGTGGGAAGGAGCCCCGCTGCCAGTCCAGGAGGGGTGTGAGTCCGAGACGTAGAGGTTGCCGTGCCCCGAGGCCGCGGGCCAGGCGTAACGTGGCTGCACCCCATAGACAGAGTGGGGGCCCCACGTGTCCTCCAGGGCTCTGGGCTGTGGCACTGGGCCCTGCCCCGTGACCCCTGCACTGCTGTCCCCGTAGGGATACTGCGGCATCGGCATTCCCGGGGTCTGCGAGGATGGAGAACGGCATTAAAACTGGGGTCACTGCCAGCACTGCACCCTCAGACAGCCTGAGGAGCTGGACAGGCCAGAAGGGACCAGGCAAGAGGAAACAGCCTCAAGCTGTGCCACGGGAGGTTCAGGTTGGACACCAGGAATTTCTTCATGGAAAGCGTTGTAAAACATTGGAACATAATGGCCAGGGAGGTGGTGGAGTTCCCATCCCTGGAGGTGTCCGAGGAAGGACTGGATGTGGCACTCAGTGCTCTGGGCTGGGTGACAAGGTGGGGATCCGGCACAGCTTGGACTTGGTGATCTTGGAGGTCTTTTCCAACCTCAGCAATTCTGAGATTCTGTGAAGCGGCTGCAGCTCAGGTTGGCTGCCCAATTCCCACTGTCCTAACCCAAAAACTCAGGGTCTCCAGAGAACAGGGTGACCACCAGTTTTTGTAAGAGTAAAACCAGGCAGGACAAGACACTCAAGAGCCACAGGGACCCCCAGCTCCCCCAGAGCCGCTTCCCCCTGCCACAGCCCCAGGACCCACCACCCCGGGGCCCGCATGCTCCGCCCGGGGCCGAGAGTGCCCCTTACCTGTGGCGGGGAGTAGCCGGGGACCTGCTGCCTGCGGAGCGCGGAGCCCTCGGGGGGACACTCCGGGGGGACGTAGCTCCACGCGGGGGCGGGCGAGGGGGGCCGGTAGAGGCCCGCGGGCTCCGTGGGGTAGGGGCTGTGCGGGGGCCCCGAGCAGTAGAAGCCCCGTGCCTGCGGCAGGCTGGCGTAGTGCGGGTACGGGGGGCTGTAGGCTCCGTTGGCATAGGGAGAATCCATGGCCTGTGGACAAGGGAAAGCACAGGGAAGAGGAGTTCCAGGAACGAGGACTGGCCCTTCCTGCAGCATTTAACCAGGGGCTTCCTCTGCCCTCAAGCTGATCTGCCCCGGATTTAGGCTCTCCTGGTCTAACCTGAATGTTCCAAGTCTAACATAACCAGATCTCGCTCAGCCGAGCTGGGCTTAGGGGGAGGTGTGCAGCCCCTCACAGTGAGCAGCTCCTCGAGGATTCAGTGCCAGCACTGCATCACTGACCACAGGAAGGAAAACACTCCGGGAAAGTTCATTTCCCTGCTCATTCCCACACAGACACGATGCAAACAGACAAGCTCTACCGGCCAGCGCTCAGCTCCTTGAGCTGCAGGTCGTGTGGGTCTCTGTATGGAAGGTCTGCACATCCAGGGCACGTCCGAGGATCTACCTGGATCCATCCCATAACTGATGTGTAGGGAACGTGAGTTTTCACCTGACTGCAGAGGGGATACTGAAGCACAGGATTTCAGCAGCTCAGGGAATCACTCCCTGTACCTGCTGGCAAAGCAGTGTTTTGCTCCCGAGCTGCTTCACGGAATGCAGCTGTACAACCTGTGTGCCGGGATTTATGGAAGAGCCAGACCAGTCCTGATATCCCAGAGGATAAACCAAACCACAGCCGTGGCTGGAGAGCAGACCCTGCTCTGGCAGGGAAAGCCTTTCCCGTCACACAGAATTTGCACAGCAGCCCGACACCCAGCTCCGATAAACCGCACAGACAACGGGTCCGGCAGTGCCCAGCCGTGGCACCGGATCCGGGAATGCCCAGCCGTGGCACCGGATCCGGGAATGCCCAGCCATGTCACCGGATCCGGGGATGCCCAGCCGCGGGATCGGACCCGGGAATGCCCAGCCACGGGACCGTGGCCCTGCCGCTCAGCAAACCGCTCCGGGATCGCCCCATTCCCGGGATCTCCGCGCTACCACACCTGCCCCAGAAACGTCGCCGAGAAGCGGCTCCGCAGGCAGCGCCTCCCCGCGCTCCCTCCTGCCCCGTTACATGCCCGGAGGCGTCCGCGAGCACAGCCCCGAGAAACCGGCGGGGCGGGGGAGGCTCCGGGCAGGGGGCGCTGCCCGCGCCCTGGGACCGCCTTGCGCGCCCGTTATCGGGGCAGGGCAGGGCCGGGCTGAGCGCCGCCCGCCCGCCCCGCCGGGCCGTGCCCGTGCCCGGG